>CAUDMG010002609.1:0-37500 GCA_958450375.1 Homarus gammarus
TCTCTATATATATATATATATATATATATATGCTGATAACCACCCGTGAAGATGTGAATTACACGAAAGCGCTTGGGAACTTCGTGTTTTCTTCTTTCCTGGTGGTTATCAGCATATACCTAGATCACGCGCACCTACAGTGATTTACTTGCATTTATATATATATATATATATAATCAACGACCTCACCAGCAAGGAATCGAACCCTCGACCTACTGGGTGTGACTAGGGAGCGCTTACCGGCTAGGCCACAAGGACACTAAAAGCAGTTCTAGACTCTGTTATATTTCACACAAAGCCTGTTCATCGAGCTGATGGCGCCGTGAACCTCAATGGGAAACTGCCCGTGCCTCGTATGTGGTGTCAGTAGCATTTTACCGAATCCAGCTGGTATGAAACGCGAGGTACATATATATATATGGACTAAAAATGAAGTATATATATATATATATATATATATATATATATATATATATATATATATATATATATATATATATATATATATATATATATATTATGAAAATCCACAATGAAAACGTGGATAAGATAAATCTTGATAAAATCACACGAGAAAATGGAAACAACGGAGTACCTTAGCTTTCGTCTTTATTCAAGACATCTTCAGAGGCAACTGGATTACATGGACATAGAGAGGCTTAAATATACAGGGTGACCTAAAAACATGAGGTCAGGTCAAAATGATGACATCCACTAATCCCCACACCAACACACACGTAGGGGAGCTTAAGAGAAGGGTGGTGACGTGACTACTGTAGTCAAGTCAGGTCAGAAAAAAGGGGACCCACAAAATAACATCTAGATCATAGGTTTTTAAAGCATTTTTAACCTTGGGCCACTGACAAATAAATTTATGTAACATATTATCAGTTTTGAACTGACCATCGCTAAGGTTTATTGATTTTAATTCTTTAATCAAACTAGCTTCAACAAGAAGTCTTTCTGTGACACAAGATGATTTGAAAACTTCTAAGCTTTTTTCCCAAGCAATGGGGTGATTATTATTCCTAACATGAACGAACAAGGCACTGCTTTCAGATGCAGTTCTAATATTATACTTATGTTGTTTGATTCTAAGCTGCAGTGTTTTTCCTGTCTGACCTACATAATTACAATTACATTTGCTACATGGAATACAATAAACACTACCATTTACATTCAAACTTGGGCTATTCCTTATTAACATATTAGTAATGATTGAGTCATACTTGAAAACAACATTAATATTTAGAAGCTTGAGGGACCGAACTAACGGGACAAATTCATTACGATAGGGCAGAGTCAAAATATTCTTAAGTGTAGGAACTTGTCTGGTTTGAGAGGAATGAAAGGATTTTTTAGCCCTATTAAAACAACGATCAACAAACACAGAAGGGTACCCAAGTTTATGTGCAATAGAACGGAGGTGAGAACGTGACTGCTGCCTTGACACAGACCAGACACTACCCAACCGTCAGTACAGCTACACTACCCCGCTGTTCCTTCAAATTCTGGTTGCGATCTCATCATAGGTCCTGGACTCGTGGGCTGTTTCTCCAGACCTTCACAAATCGACTGTCAATCTCCGGACACCTACCCCAACGACTACCGCGGCTGCCACGTCATCGCCAGTTCCTCCACACCCTCTGTGCACCTGACCATTTCTCCTATGTAGCAAGACATCGCCCGCCGTTGCTCAAGTGAGGAAGCTGACTTGACCTCCCCCTCCCCCCCCCCCCCCCCGAGAGCTGATCACTGTTTTACGGAACCTTCCACCGGGCCGCCGCCGTAGGAAATATTCTCCATATTGTTTGATTCTCGTAATTGTTTGACTCCATTAATTGTTGACTCCAGTAATTATTTGACTCCTGTTAATTGTTTGAATCCCGTTAATTATTTGATTCCCTTAATTGTTGACTCCATTAATTGTTTGATTCTCATAATTGTTTGACTCCCGTAATTGATATTTGATATTTGCGTGAGTGGTGTCAGAGTTTTCTCTTATTTTCATAGTAAACAGATGTCAATCTCGAACGGTTGTTTGTTATCCCACAGAAAACCATGGTTCTTGACTTTCCTCTTATAAGATCCTGATTAGGCTGGCAAGGGATTTCTATCCCTAAGTCCCAGGCCTTTACAATTACAATCAATCAAAGAACAACCAATCCCAAAAATTAAATTCATCAATGAACATCATCATTGTTTATGCAGCTTCCCCCACACCCGCAAAGTGCTTTGCAGCGAAGGCCTTTCTTGCTGCACTTGCAGTTCCCTTCGCATGCTTTCAGACAGCCGCAGTAGAGGAATATGAAACAGGCCTTGCTGGCATCTGCGAGTAAGTCCAGACGGGAATCCAATGCTTCTTCTCCTCCAACTCCCATCCCCGCTTGTCAAATTGAGGAACCTCCTGGTCACGAGAGACATTCTGTTTCCAGATGAAACGTGCCTCGAGAAGAGACCTCTTGACATGCAAAAACAGGAGAGCTTGAATTGGAGGGATTGACTCAAGAGAGTGCAAGCCATGTGAGAAGTCCTATCGCCTCGCCGCTTCATGAGGATCGATTCGAAAGTGAAGGACTGAGGATCATCTGAGAGAGCAAGCAGCGTCTCTGTCAACTCAGGCATGCTGTTCCACGTACCTCAAGCAGTCTTCTTTCCTTAATCAAGGAGCTGAGAAGTTGTATCACAACCAGTGAGTGCATGGAAGAGGGGAGGTACAAGTGAATTTAAGGGCCCAACTGAAACTGAAAATCATGGACTGGAATAACTCTGTAGTTCTTGTCACTCCCCAAACCAATCCAGTGCTCTGAAAGGCCAAGTTGCCCAAAGAGGGAGATGGCAAGCACGACAACATCACTATCCACAGTTCGTATATACAGTATGCTCTCTCGTGCCTCTGGCGAGAAGCGTAAGCCAAGTGCAGAATGATTCGTGAGCCAGCTTCTCTGTGATTGCAGGGCTGAAGGTCAGACACGTCGCACTGCTTGTTGGACAGTAGTGTCTCAGACTTGGTTGTGAGGATGAGAGTAGCATCCAATTTGGTCTCAGCAAGTTTTTGACTGGTGAAGGAGAAGAGTTCCTTTTTGCTAACTGTATTGCTCAGATACTTTTGCTAGTCTCGCTTTAGGATGAGGGTGCTGCCGTCAGGACCAATGCGTGTGCATGGACCTGATCTGCAGGGAAGTTGAGTCTGATCTTTCAGGATTTTCTCTGGGTAAGTGTCCCAAACCACAACAATAGTTTCAGTGAGTTCTTGAATGTAGCTGATCGTATCGGCCTCACCATGTGAACCACAGCCGCCATGTCCAATATGTGGACTGTCACATTAGAGGCAGCAGCACATGTGGTTGCAGGGACACCTAGGTATTTCAAGATGTCAGACTTGATGTCTAATCTGAGCATGCCGTGGTCAGAGAGAAAAGGAAGCTCACGTTGATTTTCGAACCTGAAGAATTCGTTCATATCATCGTCAGTGCGAGACTGAAGTGACAGGAGTAGGTGAGTGACCAGTGCAACATTCTTCTTCAGGATCTCTGCTTTCTCGAAATTCTTTGACCTGATGTCAAGACGATTCTTGAGAGTATACATGGCATTACGAAAGATGGTGTCAGAGAGTGCAACAGCCATCTTATCTAGCCTGATTTTCACGAAATCATCGTGAAGGGCCTGTCCCAACATATGAATCTGACTCAGTGATAATGCCACTTCGTGCCCCATGACATCACGAGTGTCATATATCAGGGAATATATTTAATATTTATCAAAATGTGCCCGATATCAAAGTGATTAAGACCAAAATTTACCTTTATCTTGATCTTGACACGTGACCTTGACTTTGAATCTTAAAAGTATAGTCATAATTGGAATCCTCGTCCTCATAAACCTCAAAAAAGAGGTGTTACTTGTGAAATTACTGCTCTTGACTCAAAAGTTATGGTAGGCCCCTTCATGTGGCGACCACATTGGATTTGCCCAAAAAGGCCGCCAGAGTAAGATTTCGGATTGGCTCCCGTGAAAAAATGAAAGGACTTGGTCACAGGATGCTCTGTACAAATTTTCAGAATTATAGTAAGGGGCTTGACGAAGGATGAATAACAATATCATCATATGGATAAACAGCAACATTTACTTCGTAACGTTTCGACAAATTTCTTGTCATCATCAGGGTTCCAATTTCATTGCAAAGAAAACGGCGCTGGCAGCATTGTTGAGACGCAAGTGACGGAGTTGACAGCTGTTAATATTAAATTGTAGGAACCTTGGCGTGATGTTCTGTCCAGGTTGCTCCAATTTAAGGTTCACAACCGTCAGCTGAGTCACTCGCTTCTCTACAAAAACTGCCAGCGTCGTTTTCTTTGCTTTTCTCTGGCAGTTATTTTCTTGGATTCGATCTCTCGCTCTTTCTCTACCGATAGTGGTGTTCCAGGGGGTTTTGTTCTTTCACCTACTCTCATCTTTCTTTTCATTAATTAACTTCCCACTACTTCATTTCTATTCATTCCTATGCTGATGATTCTAATCTTCACTCTTGTCATTTTATCTTCCCCTAACTCTCAAACTAGATCGGTTTCTTGAACTGATGTCGTTTCTTCTATCAATGCGGATTTGTGCATCATCTCCGAAAGGTGAGGTAGAAATCTGGTAAAATTCAATAGTAAGAAAGCACAATATTTACCAATTACACTTCCAAAATTGAAGATCTCCCACCAATCACATTTCAGGACGCAACTTTTTGCCAAATTCTAAAATAGATATGCTAGGCTTTATTATTTCCTCAAATATGTCTTGAAAGCCATACATCTACAACATAACTAAAGCTGCCTCCCGAAAGCTGGGGATGTTGGTCAGATGCAGTAGCTACTTCACTCCTGAGTAGTTGCTTCAAGTTTATAAGGGATTCGTTCTTTTTAACCTGGACTACTGCTATTATATATGTAGTGGTTCTTCTTCTGTCCTATTGATAGATAGGGTGGAAACAAAGGCATTTTGTCTCATTAGCAACTATCCACCATTAGTCAATAAAGTAATCTCTCTCAATTTCTCTTTGCCGCAATGTTGCTTCGCTCTTTCTCTTTTACAGGTACTTTAACGAGCAATGCTCGGTGAAATTGGCATCCTATGTACCACCTTTCTGTGTGAATGCCGGTCACACTAGAATAACCCGTTGTAGTACTTCCCTCTTTCCTCACACAGCTGAACTGTGGAATGCTCTGCCTTATTATGTGTTTCCATTCTCTCACAATCTGTCTCGCCTCAAAAAGCTGGTTTTCCGGCATCTTCCTGGTGTAAATTAACATAATCTTTTTTTCCTCCCTAAGTGATACGGGTGGTCCCCATTAGAGGTTCACGACGCCATAAGCTTGTTGAACAGGCTTTGTGTGAAATATAACAAAGTCTAGGGCTGCTTTTAGTATCCTGGTGGTCCAGCGGTTAGCGTTCCCCGGTCAAAGTCATAGGCCTATGTGCCGTGGGTTCGAATCCTGGCGGGTTGAGGTGTTGATTGTATGTAGAAGTCCGCGTGCTTTAGTGGGCTAATGAAATATATATATATATATATATATTTGTTTTAGACCCCAGACCCCGTTGTGGGTTGATGACTTGTGCCCACTAAAACATGAAAATATTATATTAAATGGATGTGTTAGATGTACGACTTTCTTGGCTTGAGGATATAAAAAAAAATTAAAACTGCATTTTTTAAATAAAATGATGGAAAACTATTACATATTGCAATAAAGTTTTGTCATTTAAACATATTGCACTTGTTGATTCTTTATTTGTGAACCCTAAATAATCTCCCTACACTAAAAGCTATAACAGTGGGAACCTAATGTTTTGCCTAAATGTAGGCTAATGTTACAGAAAGACGTACTGTATAAGAGGTAACATTAAGACTAAGGGTCATAGTGAAATGTCAACTTTACATGCAGCAAACTGGAGAGACCATTCATGCTGCCTGACTGCCTTCCTGAGCGATGTTCTCATAATCTCTATATTATTTGTGTATTTCCTATATTCTGTTTGAAGAATATCTAAATTATTGTAAATTCATAAGTTAGATAAAAGCATATTGAAGAGTATTGTATACAAAAAATCTAGATAATGATATACCGTGTTTCATACAATTCAGGGAGTTTAAGTGGAATGATTACTTTTTACGCTGGCAATAACTTCGCCCAAAATTGCATATTGCGTTCGTATCCTTTTGTCCTTATATTACTCTATAACAATAACATTAATTAATTCCCATTTTACCAGCCAGTCATTTTCCTCCTGAAAGCAGACGGTCCTGGTAAAACGGTATTACGTAAATAGTATATTTTACTTTTTTGGGGGGGGGGGGGGATTAGCCCACCCGGACACAGGTTTCTGACCAACATCGGGGCCTGGGGGGGGGGGGGGGCGAAATTTTAATAATAATAATAATAATAATAATAATTCAGAGTACTATAAATAAAATTTATAATAAAAAATTTAAATAAAATAACAAAATAATGATAGTAATAATAATAATAATAATATTAATAATAATAATAATAATAATAATAATAATAAAGAAATACATATATGAACAAATTATCAAAAGTGAGAAACGATGTATATTATGTTGTGCTGTCAGTATATAAAATAATTTAACTTGACAGGCCAAAAAACATGACAACCCTTATCTGCAACTCCTTAGACAAAAGGCAAGACAAACTCATTATAGACAACTACACCGGACAAACCTTCAACATACACAGTGGAGTCCCACAGGGCAGCAACATTTCACCCACACTGTACACAATATTCGCAGCAGACATACCAGACCCAAGACATTCGGACTACATAGCATAAGCTGATGACATCACACAAATAATACAATATCCGGGGAGATCTAAACAAATGATGGCTATAAGAACAGGAAGAGAAATTGAAGTAATTAACAACTATGAGAGAAAATGGAAAAATCCAAACCAACATCCCAAAACTAAAGATTCATACATTGCAAAAATAAATCCATACCCAATCATAATCAACAATCAACAGCTACCATATGAAGAAAGTGGGAAAAATACTGGGACTCAAAATCACCAGAAACGGTATACATGAACACATTAGGGAAAGATTGACAAAAGCCAAATCACAACTAACCAAACTCCGTCGCTTCAGAAAACTAAACAGCAAAACACAGCTACATCTATAAGAACTCACTCGTCAGACCACACCTTGAATACCCATCAATTCCACTCAACACAATAACTAAAACAAACAAACTCAAGCTGCAAGCAGTCCAAAATACAGCACTAAGAAGAGCAGCAAAACATAGGCCGCCATACAGACAAAAAATACGAGACATACACATCGAACATAACATAGACACAATTAACATAAAAACACACAAACAAGCAAAAGTGGTATGAGACAAACTACACCGAACACAAGACCCTATTTTACAGGAACTAGTACAGACAAACAACAATATATCACACAGCTGGTGGCCAAGAAGCATCAACATTAACACAATCAGCCTGGAACCATTATACGCGAGAGAATAACACCACTCATATAGCCGAAAAGATGGGGACTACCCTGCCAGTTCATACAAGGACCTGGTGGGACCCCCCAATCACTAAAGAAGAGGAACATCCTTTCAGCAACGCAAGGACCTGAAGGGACCCTCCAACAAACCCTAAAACAGCACATTCCCCTGGGATCACGCTTTACACTAGCTTAGCTTAGCTTATCTTACCCTCCCTTGCCCTGGTGGACTGAGGGACGTCTGTCATTGGTTAAGCTATAAAGCAGCGTCCGCAAGGTGGAAGGCCCACCTGCTGTCATTCTCAATCTGTACTTCCCACTTCTTAACTTTACCTTGCTCTTCATCTTCTTGTTCTCCTCAGAGCCATGGTTCTCTTATCTCGGTGTTCTGATTGACTTAGTAGTAAGAGAAACAACTGAGACCCTACAATTGTGTGTAAATGAGGCACAAGGTCGGATCATCAACCTGGGACTTAGTCACGTATGGCAGCAGGGTCCACCATTAGACAACACATTATGCTTCCAATATCTTCCCAGGCAGTCGCACCTCCCTGTCTGGTAGCTGCCTACTACCTACTACCTAAAGTTACAGTATATCCTTAGGATGAATAACAGTACAAATATATGGTCTCTTTTCGACAAATATATTTTCTTTTCTTTATCAGACCGAAAAACATGTACTGTATTTTCTTTATCAGACCTAAAATACCGTACAGGAGATAAGTACCATAGAGCAATAGCTTCGATACTGAGAATTATATATTAAGCATGAAAATAATTACAGGATTAGGTACTTTATTTAAAAGTGTGTTAAAGAATGCTTAGGCTTAATACTAAAACCTGAAAATATTACATTAAATGAATGTGTTAGAGACGTATGACTTTCTTGGCTTGAAGATATAAAAGAAATACATAAAATTTGCAAATTGTTTTAATAAAAAAAAATTACAATATTGCCATAATTAAGTAAAGTTTTGTCATTTAAACATAATACACAATAATCTCCAAACCCATAAAGACTTTTTTCTTACTAACTGCACCACCACTGTGATACTCTTTGGTACACGTCTTACTTGAAGTACTATTGTGAATATGTACTAATTCAAGAACTCGATTCCTTTTTTTTTTCTTTTGCCGATACCTCGAATTTTTTTAACATTTCTGTTCTAGATCTGTGGCGCGGATCCTCTGAGATTAGGAACTCGATTCATGGATATCACACTCCTGTGATTATAATTATTGATAAACTGGTCATCAGTTTATTCGTATGTAGCTCAAAGATAATAAATCTCTAACAAGAGCCTTAGATAAGTCGTCAATGAGGACAGGCCTTGCTGCCAGCGGTGGACCTGCCTGTACACAGTGGTCACGCTGGCGCCTGTCTCTCGGGCTGCGCGGAGAGACATACCTTCCACCCACACCCACACAAACCTGGTGCGATCCGCCACGGCTGTTGGCTTCACTGGTCGTCGCCACTTCACGTTCTTTCTGTGTGAAAATGTGATATGTCCACCTCCCAGGCCTACAATTTCTTGTAAGTGGTTGATAATATTAACACATCTCCCCAAAATCGACTGGAGTGCGTTAAGCTTAGTTCTTCACATCGTTGATATCATTCACAATTTGGTACCCAGAATAAGCAGGAAAGGCTAAGTCTATAATGTAGATTAGAGTTAGACCATATTCGCTTGACTAATATAATAGCACAGACTGATAACTCTAAGGTGCAAAATTATGCGAATTGGGAATTTATATTTAAAAACAACACACACACACACACACTTATTTTTGTTTTTCATCGTCCAAACTAATGAGGGAAAGCAGTCATGGTGCTGGTGAGTTCCATGGAAGAACGGTGGACATCAGAGGCCAGAACGTGACGAAGGAGCAGCTCGAGGCAGATCACCAGCAAACTGAGGGAGTGACCAGCAGTCAGCACCACGAACACCCCCTGACGAACACAGGAAAGTCGCATTACCAGATGTGAGTCTTCCATTAGTTAGACTCATCGTCCTCATACTTTTCGAGGCAATTTGAAAGGTAAGGTATTATACTTTTTTAGTAAGGCAATCTTCCTATATTTTCGCCGTAGTGTGTAGGAGAAAACCTGTAAAACGAAGAAATGAAACTGTGCAACTGGAGTGAACTTCTTATTAAATCAAATTTTAATATGGTGGTAAATGATGTTCACGTACAGTACTGTACCTTGTAGCAACAGCGATCAAATACAATTTGGCCTTGTGCAAGGAAACACAGCATCAAGAAATGAGTGTTGACAATGTAGTAAGGAAAGTGTGTATGTGTGTATATATATATATATATTTCATGTAAATCCGCAATGAAAACGTGGATAAGATAAATCTTGATAAAATCACACGGGAGAATGGAAACACCGGAGTACCTTAGCTTTCGTCATTATTCAAGACATCTTCAGAGGCAACTGGATTACATGGACAGAGAGAGGCTTAAATATACAGGGTGACCTAAAAACATGAGGTCAGGTGTGGGGATTAGTGGATGTCATCATTTTGACCTGACCTCATGTTTTTAGGTCACCCTGTATATTTAAGCCTCTCTCTGTCCATGTAATCCAGTTGCCTCTGAAGATGTCTTGAATAAAGACGAAAGCTAAGGTACTCCGTTGTTTCCATTCTCCCGTGTGATTTTATCAATATATATATATATATATATATATATATATATATATATATATATATATATATATATATATCATGTAGCCCCACAATGAAAACGTGGGTAAGATAAATCTTGATAAAATCACACGGGGAAAAAGGAAACAATGGAGCACCTTAGCGTTCGTCTTTATTCAAAGCATCTTCAGAGGCCTCTGAAGATGTCTTGAATAAAGACGAAAGCTAAGGTGCTCCGTTGTTTCTCTTTTTCCCAGTTTCTTTACTTGTCTAATATCCTTACCCAGAAGTGAGCGAGAGAGAAGGAGGCACTTTGGGTGATCTTTGTGGGAGGGTAAGTACAGGCAGTAGAGTTTGGGACGCCCAGATCAAACCACTTGTTGTAGAGGCCGCTCTCTGTCATGGACCATATCCTGTTAAGACACAATCCGTGTTAATACAGCTTAAGATTATAATACGAGCAACTGCTGCAAGATTTATCCGAAAATTATGTCATTAGAGCTCGTTGTCCCCATCTATATGTCTTGTTAATGAACTATTGTTTTCTAAATATATTTATGAAGACACGTACTTAAATAATCTGAAGTTACTTTCCTTCTCTTATATCCTGCTTAATTACATCCTCCTATCATTACAGGTAGTTGCTAAATCTTACACAGTCAATTAACAAACCAGTTGTGTTTTTCAAGTATTTAATTCTACAACCTAAAAAATCTACATAATTTTTTCAACAAAGTTTTGAGAAGAAGAAAGAAGAAAGGAGAGAGAAGAGAGAAGACGTAGTAGTTTAATATATATATATATATATATATATATATCTTGATAAAATCACACGGGAAAATGGAAACAACGGAGTACCTTAGCTTTCGTCTTTATTCAAGACATCTTCAGAGGCAACTGGATTACATGGACAGAGAGGGTGACCTAAAAACATGAGGTCAGGTCAAAATGATGACATCCACTAATCCCCACACCAACACACACGTAGAGGAGCTTAAGAGAAGGGTGGTGACGTGACTAGTCAAGTCAGGTCAGAAAAAAGGGGACCCACAAAATAACTATCATACATCTAGATCAAAGGTTTTTAAAGCATTTTTAACCTTGGGCCACTGACAAATAAATTTATGTAACATATTATCAGTTTTGAACTGACCATCACTAAGGTTTATTGATTTTAATTCCTTAATCAAACTAGCTTCAACAAGAAGTCTTTCTGTGACACAAGATGATTTGAAAACTTCTAAGCTTTTTTCCCAAGCAATGGGGTGATTATTATTCCTAACATGAACGAACAAGGCACTGCTTTCAGATGCAGTTCTAATATTATACTTATGTTGTTTGATTCTGAGCTGCAGTGTTTTTCCTGTCTGACCTACATAATTACAATTACATTTGCTACATGGAATACAATAAACACTACCATTTACATTCAAACTTGGGCTATTCCTTATTAACATATTAGTAATGGTTGAGTCATACTTGAAAACAACATTAATATTTAGAAGCTTGAGGGAACGAACTAACGGGACAAATTCATTACGATAGGGCAGAGTCAAAATATTCTTAAGTGTAGGAACTTGTCTGGTTTGAGAGGAATGAAAGGATTTTTTAGCCCTATTAAAACAACGATCAACAAACACAGAAGGGTACCCAAGTTTATGTGCAATAGAACGAATGTGTTTCAATTCAGAGTCACAAATACGCAGACATCTTAAGAACATAACAGAAAAAACTGACATTTTGGTAGACTCAAGGTGATTCGATAAAAAGTGAATGAAACTGTCTACCTGTGTGGGCTTTCTATATACCTTGAATTTATAGTTTTGGCCATTTCTCATGATAAGCATATCAAGAAATGGAAGGGATTCATTTATTTCTCTTTCAATTTTGAACGTGATACTGGGGACAATATTATTAAGTTTGTCTAAAAATTCAAATGGGTCACTGTTTATAGGCCAAAGACAAAGAACATCATCTACATATCTATACCATGGAGGAATAAAGTCCACTATATTGGGTAGTAATCTAGACTCAAAAAACCCCATATAAATACAAGCTAGAGGAGCAGAAAGACAATTACCCATGCTCATACCAAATATTTGCTTGTAGAACTTCCCATTTGCACTAAACACATTGTCTTACAGGCCAAATATCTAATTCACATATACGCAATAGCAGTGATTTAATTGATAAACTCAAGAAACACAACGAACCTTGCGAATTAATAAGTTTTGATGTAAATTCACTGTTCACTAGAGTACCTGTCAAAGACTTACTTTCATTTCTTAAAGATAAATTACAACTGCTAGATTTAACTATTGAACATGATACTTTCCTGAAATTGATAGAGTTATGCGTAACTGACAATGTGTTTAGTGCAAATGGGAAGTTCTACAAGCAAATATTTGGTATGAGCATGGGTAATTGTCTTTCTGCTCCTGTAGCTTGTATTTATATGGAGTTTTTTGAGTCTAGATTACTACCCAATATAGTGGACTTTATTCCTCCATGGTATAGATATGTAGATGATGTTCTTTGTCTTTGGCCTATAAACAGTGACCCATTTGAATTTTTAGACAAACTTAATAATATTGTCCCCAGTATCACGTTCAAAATTGAAAGAGAAATAAATGAATCCCTTCCATTTCTTGATATGCTTATCATGAGAAATGGCCAAAACTATAAATTCAAGGTATATAGAAAGCCCACACAGGTACACAGTTTCATTCACTTTTTATCGAATCACCTTGAGTCTACCAAAATGTCAGTTTTTTCTGTTATGTTCTTAAGATGTCTGCGTATTTGTGACTCTGAATTGAAACACATTCGTTCTATTGCACATAAACTTGGGTACCCTTCTGTGTTTGTTGATCGTTGTTTTAATAGGGCTAAAAAATCCTTTCATTCCTCTCAAACCAGACAAGTTCCTACACTTAGAATATTTTGACTTTGCCCTATCGTAATGAATTTGTCCCGTTAGTTCGTTCCCTCAAGCTTCTAAATACTAATGTTGTTTTCAAGTGTGACTCAACCATTACTAATATGTTAATAAGGAATAGCCCAAGTTTGAATGTAAATGGTAGTGTTTATTGTATTCCATGTAGCAAATGTAATTGTAATTATGTAGGTCAGACAGGAAAAACACTGCAGCTCAGAATCAAACAACATAAGTATAATATTAGAACTGCATCTGAAAGCAGTGCCTTGTTCGTTCATGTTAGGAATAATAATCACCCAATTGCTTGGGAAAAAAGCTTAGAAGTTTTCAAATCATCTTGTGTCACAGAAAGACTTCTTGTTGAAGCTAGTTTGATTAAGGAATTAAAATCAATAAACCTTAGTGATGGTCAGTTCAAAACTGATAATATGTTACATAAATTTATTTGTCAGTGGCCCAAGGTTAAAAATGCTTTAAAAACCTTTGATCTAGATGTATGATAGTTATTTTGTGGGTCCCCTTTTTTCTGACCTGATTTGACTAGTCACGTCACCACCCTTCTCTTAAGCTCCTCTACGTGTGTGTTGGTGTGGGGATTAGTGGATGTCATCATTTTGACCTGACCTCATGTTTTTAGGTCACCCTGTATATTTAAGCCTCTCTCTGTCCATGTAATCCAGCTGCCTCTGAAGATGTCTTGAATAAAGACGAAAGCTAAGGTACTCCGTTGTTTCCATTTTCCCGTGTGATTTTATCAAGATTTATCTTATCCACGTTTTCATTGTGGATTTTCATAATATATATATATATATATATATATATATATATATATATATATATATATATATATATATATATATATATGTTTGTACTTTTTGCTTAGTTCAGGTACAAGGGGACTATTTTTCTGGCCTATCATGGATAACACCACAGGCAGGTACCTCTCCCTAGACGAGTAATAGTCACAGCGACCTGGTGATGAAAACTGATATTAGATACATCTCATTAAATGATTGGGGAAGATAGATACCAGTAAGTAATCGATGTATTTTTAAGTATTAACTAGTAGATTATTTATCGTACATAAGCCAACATTGTTTTAGGTCCTTCTCAGAGCACCTGATTTTGAGAAGTCTCTGCCTATGATCATACTGATGACCATCTCATTGTCGAACAAGACGTGGTGGCCGTGTCTCACTAGGGTGTCCATACTCTGGAAGAACTCGGAAAGCTTCTGGAACTTGATAAGCCCCTTCTGTTCAAGCTCCGCCACCTCCCGGAACATGCCAGACTCCACACTCTTGAAGTAAATGAAAAATTAGCAGAGTTAATGTGATATTCAAATAGTAATATCTGTTACCGCAAGCGGTACATAATTATGATGACATATAAACAAATGTTATGTTAGGCTGTAACTCACAATGTAGAGATGGTTGAAGATGAGAGGCCCAGGAGGAGGTTGGAGGGTGTGAGGGGAGTTTGTTTATGCATAGTTATAATCACCTAACTCAGCCATAGCTGACCAGCCAAGGGGCTAGGCTATAGGGTGGGCATTTCAGTATAGCTACTCATGAGTCAACACCTACCCTGGCTTCACTCTAGACCTTCAACACGTAAGTTTAACTAGTACTTATTGTGTACACAGGTAGACTGTGTCATTGTTTTTGTGTTAAGATTAGACTTATTACATAGCCATGATTGTTATGTAAATATATATTGGATTAAACATTTATGTAAGAGTGCCTATGTATGACTTACTTGAAATACTAAATGAATTGTATTCAACAGGTTTGACCGAATTATAATGTTCGTGTACGACGTGAGAAGTATTATTCACCCTCTAACCGTCTGATTGGCGGTTATAGTCAAAGGTGAATGTCTACTGTGTAGCAGTGCTACCTTGAACCAACGCGCGGGCAGCAGTAACCAAGGTCAACTCAACTCAACCCACTGGAGGGACGCGCGTGAGTGTGTGCGTGCGCGCGCGCGTGTTTCCAGTGCCACGGATTACAGTGCACCGCCCGTAGATTTATAGTGGCGATAATACTTGAACATTTTGTTATTGAAGAAAATAATGTTGTCAGAGTGAGCTCAGCCACTCTTAGTGTAGCGTGTGGGTGTGGATGTGTGTGTATCCAGTGGCGAGTAAGTGCAGTGCAACGTCCGTATACTTCTCGCATCGATAATAGTTAAACCTTGTTAGTCCAGAAAATAGTCTTGTCTGGGTGGTCTTCATCACTCCCAGTGTAGTGCATATGAGAATGAAAACACTACGTCATTATTGTTGTCTGACGTAAGTGCAGAACACAATTAGCAGTCAAAATTGACTGAAGTGATATTGCTTTGTAAATAACCCAAATATCAATGTAAAGTCTGTAATGATATCAGGTGCGAGTGTATGACGAGGCACACGAACGAGCCCTGATTCAAGAGTGGTGGAAACGAACGCAATTCAAATTACCTGAATAAGCAAGATGTCGGAGATTGGGTATATTGATGACATGGAAGGAGAGTCGGACCTAGATAGAAGCAAACATTTTGACCTAATGACAATGAATCCGCCCGCCGAGGTACAACCAGAGAATGGTGAAACAGGAAATGAGCTTGCAATACCAGGAGATCCACGGGAAGGTCACAGTAGGGAATTGTATTATCAACAAGCAGTGGCCAGAGCTGAGGCAGCGTCGGATGAAGTAAACCGAGCCCTGCGAGAGCTTAAGCCAGGGTAGATGAAAACGATGCACACTGGAATGGTGGCGGGTCAAGAGACATCAGCACTAACACGAAGAAGTGACAGCTCACAGCCTTCGACAGAGAACTCCAGCAATTATGAGAAGCCAATAGTACGGGAAGAAACCCAGCAACAAGCATCGGTCAATGTCGAGAAAATGGCATCGTCTTTACCACCAATGCTTGCAAACAAAGCTCCTCAAGTTGCAATTATGCATCCACAGGGAGAATCAGAGAAGGGTGAAGAAATAAGAGAGCTAGTGGCTACGATGCGCATGCCGCAAGCCACCCTTCCCAAGTTTAAAGGACAAGGGCTGGCGGAGTTTTGGACCTTTATGCATGCCTTCCGTCGATACATGACAAATGCAGCCGTGCCAGAGAAGTACAAGTACCAACTGCTCATGGATGCTTGTGAAGGAGAAGAGTTACATCAAGCAATCATGGGATGCGACTATCTAGAGCCAGACAGAGCCTACAACAAGGCAATCAAGATCCTGGAGGCAAGGTTTGGAGATAAGTATGCATATGCGGACCAGCTGGTAAAAAGGCTCATAGACGCTCGCTCAGTGGAGGTGTTCGACGACGAAGGGCTGCGAAAACTGGCATCTCAGCTATGGGGTGCAGTAAGCCATCTGGAGAATCTGAACTTGATGTCTGAACTTGAATCAAGGCAGACCTTCAGAACGCTGGTGACTAAGCTTCCCCCCAAATTGAGGGAACGCTGTGTGGATGATGTACGAAATTATCAGAAGTCGACAGGACACAGAACAGGGCTGGTGAAGTGGTTAGCGCTATATTTGGAGGAGAAAGCGGTGACGATGGATGACATGGCTCTGCTATCAAGCGAGGACAGTCAAGAAGGAAGTAAGAAAAGACCAGAAAGATCATCGCCAAGCAAACGTGCCGTGGGCCTAGTGACTATCAGTGAAGCGAAAGGCAATAGAGGAGAAACAAGCTATGGAAAAGGCTCATGCCCAGTGTGTTCCAGAGCACATGGATTAGCAGTGTGCGACGAATTCTGTAGCATGTCAGTGAGGGAGAGGTTAGAGAGGGTAAAAAGATTACGTTGCTGTTTCTTGTGTCTGAAAGTGGGCCACCGTGTTGCTGAGTGTTGGTCACGCTTCAGGTGTGGCACTGATGGGTGCAAAGAGAAGCATTCTAGACTGTTACATCAAGAACGAAGGGAGGCACTTACTGCAAGTATGTCAAACACACGCAAGGGTGGCGTAAAGCGAAATTTTCAAGGTCTCGTGAAACAGGAGTCAGTGGCAGGCACCTCTGATGGTGGCATGACCCAGAAAGCCAACGACAGTTCGTACATGGCCGGAAAAATAAGCCATGTCTATGCTACAGGGACAAAGGACGCCCATGAAAACCCATACAGCTGCGAAAGCGACATCTGACTATCGACGAAAAATGCCAAGATTGTACTGCCCATAGTGAGTGTGAAAATTCGGGGAAAGGACTCACACCAACGAAATCACATCAGAACTTTAGCTCTCTTGGACTCGGGCAGCAACAGGTCGTATTGCACCAAAGATCTGGCACAGAAACTAAGGGTGAAAGGGATACCTACCCTGGTAACCATGGGTACACTTGCCCAAGAGATGATACTCGAGTCAGCGGAGGTAGATCTAGAAGTGGTTGGCGCAGGCATGAAACGAGGCAGAACCATACTTATCCCGAAAGTACTCATTATACAAAATTTCCCCACAACGCTGCACAACTCCGTAGCGAACACAAGTGATATCTCAAGGTGGACCTATCTGCGAGGTGTGGAATTACCAGAATTACAGAGCAACAGCATAGAAATTCTGATAGGACAGGATGTGCCACAGGCCCTGGTACCCTTGGAGGTCAGAGCAGGAAGGGATGGAATGGCATTCGCCATAAAAACGCGACTGGATTGGACAGTAAATGGACCTGTGGGGCACCAAGACGCACAAGGAGTTTGCATGTCAGGATGCCTGATGACCGAAACTGTCGTGAGTCCTGAAACCCGCCTGGAAAGACAAGTTAAGCTTTTTTGGGAGCTGGAAAGTGGGGACACAGGAGCCTTGCAGTCAGCAGCTCATTCACTTGAGGACAAAAGAGTGTTGAGGCTATGCTCAGAGACAGGCATCAAAACTAATGGTCATTACCAATTTCCCATACCGTTCCGTAATGAGAACACGAAACTCCCAAACAACAAGGCCGTGGCGGAGCGTCGACTCGATGGGCTTCGAAGGAGACTATCCAAGGACACACGGCTGCGACAAGGATACGTAGAGGAAATAAGTAAACTGCTTGCTGAAGGATATGCTGAATCAGTGCCTAAGTGCCAGTTGGAGTCAGATACTGGACTGGTCTGGTATCTGCCTCATCACCCGGTGTTGAACCCAAATAAGCCAAACAAAGTACGCATAGTTTTTGACTGTGCAGCCAAACACAAAAGGACATCGCTGAACGACCAGGCACTACAAGGTCCAGACTTCAGCAACAAATTACTTGGAGTCCTGTTTAGGTTTCGCCAAGAACTACAGCCATCATGGCAGATGTGGAGGCGATGTACCATCAAATCTATGTAGCGCCAGAACATCGAGATGCATTAAGATTCCTCTGGTGGGAGAATGGAGACCTGAGTAGAGAGCCAGTAACTTACAGGATGAAGGTGCACATCTTTGGTGGGGTGTGGAGCCCTTCATGTGCAACTTACGCTCTCCGGCGCGCTTTCCAATACCACAGATCCGGGTTTCCCGACATGGTGGCGCAAGCGGAAGTCAACTTCTACGTTGACGACCTGCTCATGTCGCTGGACTCATCAACTGAAGCATCAATGTTAGCGTGTCAGCTTCGAAGACTGTTGGCGTGTGGAGGATTTCGGTTAACTAAGTGGGCCAGTAATCACAAAGGAGTTTTGGCACTGAAGGAAATTGATCTGAGGCAAGACGAATTGCCAATGGAGCGACCCCTGGGGGCTAGGTGGCTCCTAGATGGTGATCAGCTCGCCGTCAAGGTGCAACCTAACTCAAGGCCAGCGACCAGCAGAGGAGTACTAAGCCTGGTCAGTTCTATTTATGACCCACTGGGGTTCGTGGCCCCATTCATCATCAGGGCTAAAATATTATTTCAATGTGAATGCAGGCGTCGATTAGGGTGGGACGAACCTTTGTAGGCTGTTAATCACACGACCTGGAGCACCTGGCTATAAGAACTGGCCTACCTAGGGAAATTAACGGTACCCAGATGCCTAAAAACAGCATGTGCTAAAGAAATCATCTCAGCACAGTTGCACACCTTCTGCGATGCATCGCAGGCTGCTTACGGTGCGGTGGCCTATCTGAGAATGGTAGACTCTGGAGGAAGTATCCAGTGCTCTTCATGTACGGACGGGCCAAGCTGGCCCCACTCAAGCAACTGACAATACCAAGGCTGGAACTTTGTGCAGCTGTCCTGGCAGTGAACGCTGATCGAACGATTCGCCGAGAAATGATCATGACCATACACGAATCTTATTTTTGGACGGATAGCATGCTAGTCTTGCAGTACATCGCCAATTCGAGCAGCCGATTTCAAACGTTTGGAGCCAACAGGATAGCAGTTATACAAGAGTTGTCAAGAACTGACCAATGGAGACATGTCGGCACATCGCTGAACCCAGCAGATGTTGCAACTAGGGGATTACCTGTCCTAGACCTGGTTGCAGGATCTCGGTGGATACGAGGTCCTGACTTTCTACTCAGTGTTGAAGAACGGTGGCCAAAGGGAAAGGAACTGCCAGCAGTTCTGAACGACCTACTGGATGTGAAACGAGAAGTACACCAGAGATCTGTAGTTGATCTGGCAGTGAGCGAGAAGTCAAAGTGGCCCCTCGCCAAACTGTGACTCAGGTACTCATCACGGTACCGCTTTGTGAGAGGGGTGGCATGGATTAAAAGGTTCATTTGGTGGCTTGGGTCCAGTACAAGGACCGCAGACCTGCGCCTCAAACTGAAGAGGCTAAGAAGCACTGAGGAACTACAGTCGGCTGAGCAGACAATTATAAAATTGGTGGAGAAAGAGGCTTATGAGAAAGAAATCCAAACAGTCATAAAGGGTGAGCTGCCGAAGGACAATAAGCTATATAAACTGGAACCTTACTTGGACGAGCGAACGTTGCTCAGATCAAAGGGAAGAATTAAAGGAACCCCTCTTGGGCGAAGTGGTGAGGAGCCAATCTTGCTGCCTAGAGACCACCACATCACCGAAATCATAGTGCGGGAGATGCACGAAGAGAGAGCCGGACATGCCGGACGAGAACACACGATGGCGTATGTGAGGCAAAGGTATTGGATTCCCCAGGGCAGACGCTTGCTTGATAGGATCATACGACGCTGTGTAGTGTGCCAACGGAACAACTGGAGAAGTCGGCATCAAAGGCAAGATGACTTACCAATAGATCGTGTCACTCCTGGAAAGGCTCCATTTGCTTACACTGGAACGGACTGTTTTGGTCCATTCATTATCAAGGTAGGGAGGAAACAAGTTAAGCGCTGGGGATGTCTGTTTACATGTCTAACTATTAGGACTGTTCATCTAGAAGTCTTGGCCTCATTAGACGCAGATGCCTTCCTCAACGCAATAACAAGGTTCTCACGACGCAGAGGTACACCAGAGCGTATTAGGTAGGATAATGGGACAAACATGGTACGGGTAGCCAAAGAGCTCAAACTGGCAGTGAAAAGTTGGGAGTAAGATGACAAACTCAGAGGTGCCTTACTGAAAGCAGATATTGACTGGGTCTTCAATCCACCAGCTGCCCCATACATGGGGGGAGTATGGGAAAGGCAGATTCGCACAGTAAAGAAGGTTCTGCAGGCGATTGTGGGCTCACAAGTTTTAGACGATGAACGTCTGCAAACATTGTTCTGTGAAGTGGAAGCCATAGTTAACGAGAGGCCAATCACCCCGGTTCCAAACACTCCAAATGAACCAAAGGCTCTCACTCCTGCTGATCTTTTGCACTTAAGTCAAAAGGGTAATCTTCCCTTAGGTGGAAAGTCAATAGGCGAATCATACCACAGAAGGTGGAAGCATGTCCAGTACCTTGCAGATCAATTTTGGAAGCGCTGGTTGACGGAGTACCTCCCTCAACTCAGAACTCGACAAGTGCATTTCAGACCACAGCGCAACTTTCGCCCTGGTGACCTAATCAATATAGCAGAAGCGAATAGTCCACGCAGCAAATGGCACCTTGGTCGAGTGATGGAAGTCAAGGCTGGCGAGGATGGACTTGCCCGACAGACAGTGGTTAAGACGACGACGTCCACAATGTTGCGACCTGTGACAAAATTATGCTTGTTGGAGGGAGCAATGGAAAGGGTTGACGGAGTCGGCCAGGAGAATGAATTGGGTATCCACACATGAAGATGGTGATGTCCGAACGTCAAAGGACCGAGATGTCCTAAGGAACTGATAAGTACCACAAGCCTGAGGACAGCTTAGTCACAAGAATGTGACAAAGTTAAAGACCACCAGCCTGAGGGCAGCATAGTCACGAGAACGTGACAAAGTTAAAGTTAAATACCACCAGCCTGAGGGCAGCATAGTCACGAGAACGTGACAAAGTTAAAGTTAAATACCACCAGCCTGAGGGCAGCTTAGTCACGAGAACGTGACAAAGTTAAAGTTAGATACCACCAGCCTGAGGGCAGCTTAGTCACGAGAACGTGACAAAGTTAAAGTTAAATACCACCAGCCTGAGGGCAGCATAGTCACGAGAACGTGACAAAGTTAAAGTTAAATACCACCAGCCTGAGGGCAGCATAGTCACGAGAACGTGACAAAGTTAAAGTTAAATAGCACCAGCCTGAGGGCAGCTTAGTCACGAGAACGTGACAAAGTTAAATACCACCAGCCTGAGGGCAACATAGTCACAAGGACGTGACAAAATTAAATACCACCAGCCTGAGGGCAGCTTAGTCACAAGGACGTGACAAATTTAAAGTTAAAATACCACCAGCCTGAGGGCAGCTTAGTCACAAGGACGTGACAAAGTTAAAGTTAAAATACCACCAGCCTGAGGGCAGCATAGTGGCATGAACGTGAGAAACTTAAGTATCAAAGGCCTGATCTGGTTTTGAGCGTGAACGCTCAACCGAGTGAGTGTTACAGCAAGCGGTACATAATTATGATGACATATAAACAAATGTTATGTTAGGCTGTAACTCACAATGTAGAGATGGTTGAAGATGAGAGGCCCAGGAGGAGGTTGGAGGGTGTGAGGGGAGCTTGTTTATGTATAGTTATAATCACCTAACTCAGCCATAGCTGACCAGCCAAGGGGCTAGGCTATAGGGTGGGCATTTCAGTATAGCTACCCATGAGTCAACACCTACCCTGGCTTC
The DNA here is from genome assembly GCA_958450375.1 of Homarus gammarus. Lineage (NCBI taxonomy): Eukaryota > Metazoa > Arthropoda > Malacostraca > Decapoda > Nephropidae > Homarus > Homarus gammarus. Next base: position 22,206 of record CAUDMG010002609.1, read on the forward strand.
ACTCTAGACTTTCAACACGTAAGTTTAACTAGTACTTATTGTGTTCACAGGTAGACTGTATCATTGTTTTTGTGCTAAGATGAGACTAATTACATAGCCATGATTGTTATGTAAATATAAATTGGATTAAACATTTATGTAAGAGTGCCTATGTATGACTTACTTGAAATACTAAATGAATTGTATTCAACAGGTTTGACCGAATTATAATGTTCGTGTTCGACGTGAGAAGTATTATTCACCCTCTAACCGTCTGATTGGCGGTTACAGTATCTTAGTAAACACACACATAAACTTACACGGAAATATTGGACATTAGTTGTGTTGATCTGCACTATCATGGTGGTGGAAGGTTCGTCCAGGACGTCCCGGAGAGTCTGGAATGGCTGCCTGATGTATTGTACAGCCAGTACAGACATGAGGTTACCAGAGTAGCTCCTGATCAACACCAGCGCCCCAACCATCCACCCGGCCACCACCACCCGTCTCCACCACCAGTTGTCTGGCACCGAAGTGTCTGTGGAGGTGGATAAAGTGAAACGAATTTTCTTCTGGTAATGAATATATAGAAGAGTTTATGTAGAATCTTCCTATACCCTATTATGGATTTTGTAACCCTTAAATGGTAACCCTCCCAGTCCGGAACAACTTAGGTACCATGGGGTCGGTCCGACCCCAAATGGAAAAAAAGACTCTTAAATTTATTGAGACGGATTTTTACACAACATATTCAATGTGTTTATTTATTGATTCAAATTTAAACCTAAATTTATGAAAAATGAATAGCATATAGTTTTTTAAATGACATTAGTATATATATATATATATATATATATATATATATATATATATATATATATATATATATATATAGTGTTACGACCCTGTCGTATTTTTCTATTATTTCTTATAGCATGCTTCCATGTTGTTCCATATTATTCATGTAATGATATGTGATTTTTACTGTGCTGCTAAGGTTTTATTTCTTATTATTTGTTCAAGCCCATCTTATTTCTTCATTTAGTATTGTAACAATCATTTTTTGTTTCTCTAACGACCATCTGCTTTGTTAAACGACCCATGTTTCACCAGTGTGTCTCACTGGGGGGAGCCGAACCTATATATAGTACTCCACCAGCACACCGAGTTCAGTCCAGTCCTCTTGTCCTTCAGTTCACCTTCTTTTTTGTGACACCCGTCACCTGTTACTTTTACTTTATTTTATTTCTGTGTTGTTCCTGTCGCCACCAATGTGGTATATCTATGTAAGTACCTATTCATGTCTTTTCTGTATCCATCACTGCTTACTTAGTTACATTTAAGTAATTCAGTGTTGTTTCACCATAGTAATTTCAGTGTTAGTTATTTTATATGTTTATGCAGTGTTAACGTAATTTTTGATGTTTCGATGTTTTAGTATCATTTGTGTCTTAAAAGTTTCGATAGTGAATCAATTTGTTGTAACAGCCTACGAGGCTCTTTTTTGTGGTAATATTTAATTTAATTAAATTCTTAAAGGTTTACTTTATTTTTATTCCCTTTTGATTTACTTCACTTTTTTTGTTTGGTTACGCCTAGAACCTGGATATTAAAGTAAATTAAGAGACGGCGTAACAGTATATATATATATATATATATATATATATATATATATATATATATATATATATATATATATATGAGAACATAAAAATGGAGGAAATTGCAGCCGGCCTATTGGCACATACTGGGCAGTCCTATTTACACCCAACCCCACTGCTCATATATCCATCCATCCTATGTTTGAAGTTATCCAACATATTCGAGTTAATGATGATATCTGGTAACTTGTTCCACTCATCCACTAATCTATTTCTAAACCAATGTTTACCTATTTCGCCCCTAAATCTAGATATCTCTAATTTAAAACCATTGTTACGAGTTCGCTTCTGGTTGGATAGTTTGAGTACCTTTGTAATGTCCCCTTTATTCAGCCCTGACTTCCATTTATACACCTCTATCATATCGCCCCTCACTCTACGTCTCTCGAGGGAGTGCAAATTAAGATGCTTTAACCTGTCTCTGTACTCAAGGTTCCTAATGCCCGGGATTAGTCTTGTCATTCTCCTCTGGATTCTTTCCAATGATTCTTTATCCATTCTGTAATACTGTGACCAGAAGTGAACTGTGTAATCCAGGAGAGGTCTCACAAGCGCAAGATATAATCTTAAGATGACCTCTCTGGTCTTGTAACTAACACTCCTTTGTATGAACCCAAGAACTTTATTAGCCTTGTTACCAGCAAAAACACATTGTTTACTTGGCTTTAGATTCCTACTTATAAATACTCCTAAATCTCTCTCGCATTCGGATTTGACAATGTCATCGTTGTTCATTTGGTAACTGGTTTTAATGTTTACATCTCCTATACTGAGTACTTTACATTAGTCCACATTGAATTTCATCTGCCATTATTCAGACAATTCGAAATTTTTTTTTTTAGATCTTCCTGTAGTGTGCCCAGAACAGACACACACACAGACACACAGCTATTCCTATAGTATATTAGATAGATGGTGGTGGTTGTTATAATCATGGTCGTGGTTGTTATAATCATGGTCGTGGTTGTTAAAATCATGATCTTGGTTGTTATAATCATGGTCTTGATTGCTATTATCATGGTCGTGGTGTTGTTATAATCATGGTTGTAGTTGATATAATCATGGTCGTGGTTGTTATAATCAAAGTCGTGGTTGGTATAATCATGATCGTGGTTGTTAAAATCATGGTCGTGGTTGTTATAATCATGGTCCTGGTTGTTATAATCATAGTCGTGGTTGGTATAATCATGATCGTGGTTGTTAAAATCATGGTCGTGGGTGTTATAATCATGGTTGTGGTTGTTATAATCATAGTCCTGGTTGAAATCATCATGGTCGTGGTTGAAATAATCATGGTCGTGGTTGAAATGATCATGGTCGTGGTTGTTATGATCATAATCGTAGGTGTTCTAATCATAGTCGTGGTTGTTATAATCATGGTCGTGGTTGTTATAATCATGGTCGTGGTTGTTTTAATAATGGTCGTGGTTGTTTTAATCATGGTCGTAGTTGATATAATCATGGTCGTAGTTGGTATAATCGTGGTCGTGGTTGTTATAATCATGGTCGTGGTTGTTATGATCATAGTCGTGGTTGTTATAATCATGGTCGTACTTGATATAATCATGGTCGTAGTTGTTATAATCATGGTCGTACTTGATATAATCATGGTCGTAGTTGTTATAATCATGGTCGTGATTATTATAATAATGGTCGTGGTAGTTATAATCATGGTCGTACTTGATATAATCATGGTCGTAGTTGTTATAATCATGGTCGTGGTTGTTGTAATCATGGTTGTGGTTGAAATAATCATGGTCGTGGTAGAAATAATCATGGTCGTGGTTGTTATAATCATAGTCGTGGTTGTTATGATCATAGTCGTGGTTGTTATAATCATAGTCGTGGTTGTTATAATCATGGTCGTACTTGATATAATCATGGTCGTAGTTGTTATAATAATGGTCGTGGTAGATATAATCATGGTCGTACTTGATATAATCATGGTCGTAGTTGTTATAATCATGGTCGTGGTTGTTGTAATCATGGTTGTGGTTGAAATAATCATGGTCGTGGTAGAAATAATCATGGTCGTGGTTGTTATAATCATAGTCGTGGTTGTTATGATCATAGTCGTGGTTGTTATAATCATAGTCGTGGTTGTTATAATCATGGTCGTACTTGATATAATCATGGTCGTAGTTGTTATAATCATGGTCGTGGTTGTTATAATCATGGTCGTACTTGATATAATCATGGTCGTGTTTGTTATAATAATGGTCGTGGTTGTTATAATCATGGTCGTACTTGATATAATCATGGTCGTAGTTGTTATAATCATGGTCGTGGTTGTTGTAATCATGGTTGTGGTTGTTATGATCATAGTCGTGGTTGTTATAATCATGGTCGTGGTTGAAATGATCGTGGTCGTGGGTGTTATAATCATGGTCGTGGTTGAAATAAACATGGTCGTGGTTAAAATGATCGTGATCGTCTTTGTTATAATCATGGTCGTGGTTGTTATAATCATAGTCGTGGTTGTTATGATCATCGTCGTGGTTGTTATAATCAAAGTCGTGGTTGTTAGATTCATGGTCGTGATTGCTATAATCATGGTCGTGGTTGTTATAATCATGGTCGTGGTTGTTATTAAGCGAGATAGCAGTGACTAGTAACGATGTTAATAAGCAAATAGACAAACTGAAGCCTAATAAGTCACCAGATCCCGATGAGATATTTGCCAGAGTATTAAAGGAATGTAAGGAAGAGTTTAGTATGCCCTTAGCAAAGTTGTTTAACATGTCATTAAAAACAGGTGTAGTGCCAGAATCTTGGAGGATAGCGAATGTAATACCGATTTTCAAGAAGGGGGATAGATCACTATCCTCTAACTTCCGCCCAATCAGTCTAATAACAATAGTAGGTAAATTACTAGATTCAATTATTTCAAACTATTCAAAACCACCTGGAGAAGCACAAACTGATCAATGATTCCCAAAATGGCTTCACAAGGGGAGGTTCATGTCTAACTTATCTATTAACATTCGACTTTAGCAAAGCCTTCGACAGAGTCCCCCACGAAAGACAAATTAGAAAGGTAAAAGCGCACGGCATCAAAGGTAATATCCCTAAATGGGTTAGGGCGTGGTTACGGGACAGGAAACAGCGAGTGAGCATAAACGGCACTAAATCGCATTGAAGCAACGTCACTAGAGGAGTTCCCCAAGGCTCAGTACTTGGACCATTATTATTTATTATATACATAAACGACATAGATATCGGCATAGACAGCAACATAAGTAAATTTGCTGATGACACTAAAATAGGACGTGTAATTTAATCTGACGAGGACTCTGCAAAACTACAGGAAGATCTAAACAAATTTTTCGAATGGTCGGAAAAATGGCATATGAAATTCAATGTGGACAACTGTAAACTACTCAGTATAGGAGATATAAACAGGGAAACCAGTTACCAGACAAACAACGATGCCATTGTGGAAGCTGACTGCGAGCGAGATTTAGTAGTAATGATAAGTAGGAATCTTAAGCCAAGTAAACAATGGGTTTTTGCTCGTAACAAGGCTAATAAAGTACATGGGTTCATACAAAGGAGTGTTAGTTACAAGACTAGCGAGGTCATCTTAAAATTATATCTAGCGCTTGTGAGACCTCACCTAGATTACGCAGTTCAGTTCTGGTAACCGTACTACAAAATGAATATAGAATCATTGGAAAGAATCCAGAGGAGAATGACAAGACTAATCCCGGGCATTAGGAACCTTGAGTACAGAGACAGGTTAAAGCATCTTAATTTGCACTCCCTCGAGAGACGTAGAGTGAGGAGCGACCTGATAGAGATGCATAAATGGAAGTCAGGGTTAAATAAAGGGGACATTACAAAGGTAATCAAACTATCCATCCAGGAGCGAACTCGTTTCAATGGTTTTAAATTGGACAAATTTAGATTTCGGCGAAAAATGGGTAAACACTGGCTTAGAAACAGAGTAGTGGATGAATGGAACAAGTTTCCAAAAATCATCAATAACTAGAATATGCTGGATAGCTTCAAACATAGGCTGGATGCTTATATGAGCAATAGGGGTTGAGTATAAACGGGACTGCCCAGTATGGGTCAATAGGCCCGCTGCAGTTTCTTCCATTCTTATGTTCTTATGTTATAATCATAGTCGTGGTTGTTATAATCATGGTCGTGGTTCTTATAATCATAGTCGCTGTTGTTATAATCATGGTCGTTTTTTTATAATCATAGTCGTGGTTGTTATAATCATGGTTGTTGTAATCATAGTCGTGGTTGTTATAATCATATTTGTAGTTGTTATTATCATGGTCGTGGTTGTTATAATCATGGTCGTGGTCGTTCTAATCATAGTCGTGGTTGTTATAATCATGGTCGTGGTTATTAAAATCATGGTCGTGGAAGATGTTCTGAAGCTCAGTAATAACGAAATAACTAGAACAAATGGCTTTAAATTAGATAAATTCCGATTCAGAAAGGATATAGGCAAGCACTGGTTTGGTAATAGAGTTGTGGATATGTGGAATAAGCTACCGAGTGCTATAGTAGGACCGGGGACGCTAGGGAGCTTCAAGACGAAGTTGGATAGGCACATGGAGGTGCTGGGATGGGTGTGAAAGGGACCTGCCCTGTATGGGCCAGTCGGCCTCCTGCAGTATCCCACTTTCTTATGTTCTTATGTTCTTATAGTCGTGGTTGTTATAATCATGGTCGTGGTTGTTATAATCATGGTCGTTGCTGTTATAATCATAGTCGTGGTTGTTATAATCATATTCGTGGTTGTTATAATCATCGTCGTTGCTGTTATAATCATAGTCGTGGTTGTTTTAATCATGGTCGTGGTTGTTATAATCATGGTCGTGGTTGTTATAATCTTAGTCGTGGTTGTTGTAATCATGGTCGTGGTTGTTGTAATCATGGTCGTGGTTGTTATAATCATGGTCGTGGTTGTTGTAATCATAGTCGTGGTTGTTATAATCATAGTCGTGGTTGTTATAATCTTGGTCGGGGTTGTTATAATCCTGGTCGTGGTTGTTATAATCATGGTCGTGGTTGTTATAATCATGGTCGTGGTTGCTATAATCACGGTCGTGGGTGTTATAATCATGGTCGTTGCTGTTATAATCATAGTCGTGGTTGTTTTAATCATGGTCGTGGGTGTTATAATCATGGTCGTGGTTGTTATAATCATAGTCGTGGTTGTAATAATCATAGTCGTGGTTGTTATAATCATGGTCGTGGTTGTTATAATTACGGTCGTGGGTGTTATAATCATGGTAGTGGTTGTTGTAATCATGGTCGTGGTTGTTATAACCATGGTCGCGATTGTTATGATCATAGTCGTGGTTGTTATAATCATGGTCGTGGTTGTTATAATCATAGTCGTGGTTGTTATAATCTTAGTCGTGGTTGTTGTAATCATGGTCGCGGTTATAATCATAGTCGTGGTTGTTATAATCTTGGTCGTGGTTGTTATAATCATGGTCGTAGTTGTTATAATCATGGTCATGGTTGTTATAATCATGGTCGTGGTTGTTATAATCATGGTCGTGGTTGTTATAATCATAGTCGTCGTTGCTATGATCATAGTCGTGGTTGTTATAATCAAAGTCGTGGTTGTTATAATCATAGTCGTGGTTGTTATAATCATGGTCGTGGTTGTTCTAATCATAGTCGTGGTTGTTATAATCATGGTCGTGGTTGTTCTAATCATAGTCGTGGTTATTATAATCATGGTCGTGGTTGTTATAATCATAGTCGTGGTTGTTATAATAATAGTCGCGGTTGTTATAATCATGGTCGTGGTTGTTGTAATCATAGTCGTGGTTGTTGTAATCATTGTCGTGGTTGTTATAATCATGGTCGTGGTTGTTGTAATCATAGTCGTGGTTGTTATAATCAAGGTCGTGGTTGTTATAATCATAGTCGTGGTTGTTATAATCATGGTCGTGGTTGTTATAATCATAGTCGTGGTTGTTGTAATCATGGTCGTGGGTGTTATAATCATAGTCGTGGTTGTTATAATCATGGTCGTGGGTGTTATAATCATGGTCGTGGTTGTTATAATCATGGTCGTTGTTGTTATAATCATAGTCGTGGTTGTTATAATCATGGTCGTGGGTGTTATAATCATGGTCGTGGTTGTTATAATCATAGTCTTGGTTGTTATAATCATGGTCGTGGTTGTTATAATCATGGTCGTGGGTGTTATTATCATGGTCGTGGGTGTTATAATCATGGTCGTGGGTGTTGTAATTGTAATGAGAAAAAACTCACCAGAAGAGGATATTACATATAGGTAGAATATTTATAGTAGGAGTATGGTAGCGTGTCTCGAGGGTGTGGGGGGTAACTACGTATATTAACACAAGCTTAGTACAACTGTAGTATATAAACCACAAGTGCGTGTTACAGCTTTATTTTATTAGTTGCAAAGGGGGAATTAATGGGCACTTCACTAAGTCGATCGTTGGAAGGTTCGGGATCACTGCACTTCTACCGCCTACACAGCCAGCACTTACTGTTATACGTTGAATTAACAGCACTCTGTCGATGGACCCTGCGGAGACCTCGTTGCCTTAGTGACGGACTTCTTTGATGAGAGGGACAGCGGACGTGGTTGCTGGCCCTCCTTGGTTATCAGCCCCTGTATATTGGAGGAGCCGGAGGGTGACCTCTCCTACTTAAGTGGGTGTGTCTTGACCGGGTTGTTGGGTTGGGTAATAGGGGTGCTGGCTGATTAGCGGGTCCTTGATCTCCCTTGGGTCAGGTCTGGACAGGTGTTTGCCCAGGTGAGGTCATGTCGCAGGACAATAGTGCTTTGTAATTATTACCGCCCGGGTGGGTCTTGGCCTGGTGTGGTTTCCTTAATACGATTATATCGTAGGGTTACGCAAGTACTTAGGCCGGGGTCAGGTCTTGACCTTCGGGGTGTCAACCTGTGGTGTTAGGGTACCACGCGGTCTGTACTGTACTTGCTGTTATGTGTGATGTAATTCTGGGCTGTAAGCTTTGGTCTGATATTCAATCATTACACCTCCCGCCAAGACCAAAGCTTCCATCACAGAGAACTGATGGCACGCATAGACAGCAATATCAAGTGTAGTATCTAAGACAGTCCCTGAGGCGATTAATACAATCTCACAATCTGGCTTAGTTTGATCTGACAAAGCTTTACTATACCTCCCGCCAAGATCAAAGCTTCTATGCCAGAAGTAGTCGATGTCTACAGTAAATGACAATAGCGAGTGCCCAACCTGAGAAAAATAGCTACTGAGGTGCAAGGTATACACCTCACATCCTACCATAGTCTGACCAAATTTAAAAAAATTAGCGGCTAACTAAAGATATGGAAAAAGAAAGATGGATGAAGATGAGGAGGGGAAAGAGAGCGCCTAAGCAGGCGCTTGTCGGAGAGTGTAACTTCAGGAAGTTAGATGAGAGCACACAGTCAGAGGTTTGAAAGGTTATGTAATGGTGTTGCTTGCCCTGGCTTATTTCTGCTTAGGTTCCCTAGCGTTAGTATCTTTAAGCCTGGAACAGATTACATACTCGTTGCTTCAGCTGTTAAACTATTTCCCAGGGGAGCACACACAACATATATAATAATGAGGTACATGGCCGCTGAAGAAAGGGGGGGGGGGGGGTGATTGGGGTACAATACAACTGGGAACAGAAAAACAAGAATAAATTATTTATACATACTAAAACAGGCAGCAGAAATTATTAACAAGATACAAGAGCAAAAAAAAAAAAACTCGCAGCATTCGTCGAGGCCCAGGGTGGTGCATGGTCCATCACCACCTCCACCAGTCAGTTGTGTTCTGACCTCACTAGGGGAAAGGTCACGGCAGGGTTAGTTCCGGAGGGATAATTATCAGATATGGCCAGTGCTATGTGCGGTCTTGGGTATGAGAGTTTGTTGACCAAACTGGAGTGGTCCATTGAAGAATTGGTGAGGGCCAAGTTAGAAATTGAGAGGGCCACGTTGGAGAACCTGAAATTAAGGAAAGAGCTGGCGAAGTTAAAAGGAGAGGCTGGACGAGTAAAGCCAGTGTCTGACGAAAACTCAAGCGAGTGGAAAGTTGTGAGTAGTGGGAAGACAAAGCTGGTGGTGAAGAAGCACACGAAGGATATGACAACAACGACAACAACAGCTAAGTGTACCAACCCGTTCAGTCCCTTGATAGACGAATTGGACATTAGTACAGTCAGGGACAGGGATGACAAGGAAGGTATAAAAACTATAATTGTTGGTGACTCACAGGTAAGGTACATGGACAGGACCTTTTGTGGTAAAAACAAAAATAGGATGAGGGTGTGTTTGCCAGGAGCTGGGGTGGGGGATATAATTGACAGGATGGACAATATCTTGTCTGGTAATGGGAACAAACCCATTATCTGCCTCAGTGCAGGAGGCAATGATATTGGCCGGTGTAGGAGCGAGGAACGTCTTGATAAGTTCAAGGCAGCCATAGATCGTATTAGGACTAAGGGAGGGATCCCTATCATATGCCATGTCCTGCCTAGAAGGGGAGTTGGCAGTGAATGGTTGTAAAGGGCAGTTGGTGTCAACGACCGTCTTGACAGATATTGCAAGTCAATATCAGTCCCATTCATTGACAATTGGGACAACTTCTATGGCAGAAAGGACCTTTATGCTAGGGATGGGGTGCACCTGTCTAGGGTTGGAGTAGCAACCCTGGCTGGGGCTCTAGAGGGGGGCAGTTCAAAAGATATCGAAGTCTTTAAACTGCTAAGAGAACATATGGGCACTGGGGTGGAGGAGACTGCAGTGGGAGCGGGTAAACAAGGCGAAAGATTACAGGGAAATAGTGTTAGGAATGATGACAAAACTAAATTAGACAGGGAGTTTAAAACTAAATGCGGTAAGGGGAGGACTCAGAACACGACTAAATTAAATGTATACTACGCGAACAGTAGAAGTATGAGAAACAAAATGGATGATATTAGGGCCTTGGTATGTACCGAAGAAATCCATATAATTGCATTCACTGAAACATGGATCAACCTAGACACACGTGAATTACCAGTCGAATACCAAATTGCGGGTTACAAACTGTTCCATACCGATAGGCAGACCAGGAAAGGAGGCGGAGTAGCTATCTATGTTAGGGATAATCTGAAGTGTGAAATAAATAAGGAAATAAAAACTGAGAGGAATACAGAAACAATTTGGATAGAATTAAGCGACGGTCGGGAAAAATTAATCACAGGAGTAATATATAGACCTCCCAATCTTGATAGCGTCAATGAGCGACTTATCTGGGATGAAATGCACAGGGCTTCCATACACAACAAAGTCTGTATAGTAGGCGACTTTAACCTTGGCCAAATAGATTGGACTGACCTTACGGGTAACTCAGAATCAGAGGATTTTCTCGAGACGATCCAGGACTGTTTCCTAAGTCAACATATAAACGAACCCACACAGGGTAATAATATACTGGATTTAGTTCTGTCGAACAGAGAAAACCTCATTAGCAAAGTCGAGGTAGGGAACGAACTTGCAAACAGCGATCACAAAGAAATTCGATTCCAGTTAGATTTTCAGGGCAGACGTAAGGAAAATTCCACTAAAGTACCAGATTTCAGAAGGGCAAATTTTGACACTTTAAAGATGCAGCTGAGAGAGGGGGTGTCGCGCTTAGCCGTGAACCTCACAGATGACACCGATCTGATAACGAGATCTGAGATTGCCGAGTTCCACGACAATTTAAATTGTGAGTTACTTAATGCACAAAGGCAGAACATACCATACAAAAAACTCAGATCAGACAACAATGACCCTAAATGGATAAATAATTATTTAAAGAACATCATTGGCCAAAGGAAGGCTATAGGTAGAAGGATAAATCATGGCGAAATTCACCTCCGGGACTATTATAGGGTATTGGCGAGTAGGGTTAAAACCGAGATAAGGAAAGCAAAGAGGAATAATGAGGTAAGGATAGCAAGGGAGGCTAAGACTAACCCCAAAGGACTCTACCAAATGTATCAAACTAAAACACGAGAAAAGATTGGACCAATACGGTCAGACTCCGGCGAGCTCACTGATAACGACGGAAGAATGAGCAATAACTTGAATAAATATTTTTCAATAGTTTTCACCACCGAAAATTTAAATATGATACCCGAGGCACCGACTCTATTCAGAGATAGTGAAGAAAACAAATTAAGTGTGATAGTTGTGACTAGTAACGATGTTAGTAAGCAAATAGACAAACTAAAGCCTAATAAGTCACCTGGTCCTGATGAGATATTTGCCAGAGTATTAAAGGAATGTAAGGAAGAGCTTATTATGCCCTTAGCAAAGTTGTTTAACATGTCCTTAAAAACAGGTGTAGTACCAGAATCCTGGAGGATAGCGAATGTAATACCGATTTTCAAGAAGGGGGATAGATCACTTTCCTCTAACTACCGCCCAATCAGTCTAACATCAATAGTAGGCAAATTACTGGAAGCAATAATTTCAAACTCTATTCGAAATCACCTGGAGAAGCACCGATTGATCAATGATTCCCAGCATGGCTTCACAAGCGGACGTCCTTGCCTAACTAATCTATTAACATTCTTTTCATCAGTTTTCGAATCTGTGGACGAGGGGCACAATTATGATGTGATATATCTCGACTTTAGCAAAGCCTTCGACAGAGTCCCCCACGAAAGACTAATTAGAATGGTAGGAGCTCATGGCATCAAAGGTGACATCCTTAAATGGATTAGGGCGTGGCTACAGGACAGGAAACAGCGAGTGAGCATTAACGGCACTAAGTCCCATTGGAGCAACGTCACAAGTGGAGTTCCCCAAGGCTCAGTACTTGGACCATTATTATTTCTTATATACATAAACGACATAGATATCGGCATAGACAGCAACATAAGTAAATTTGCTGATGACACTAAAATAGGACGTGTTATCAAATCTGACGAGGACTCGGTAAAACTACAGGAAGATCTAAACAAATTTTTCGAATGGTCTGAAAATTGGCAGATGAAATTCAACGTCGACAAATGTAAAGTACTCAGTATAGGAGATGTAAACAGGGAAACCAGATACCAGATGAACAACGATGCCATAGAGAAATCCGACTGCGAGAGAGATTTAGGAGTAATGATAAGTAGGAACCTTAAGCCAAGTTAACAATGTGTTTTTGCTCGTAACAAGGCTAATAAAGTACTTGGGTTCATACAAAGGAGTGTTAGTAACAAGACTAGCGAGGTCATCCTAAAACTGTATCTTGTTCTTGTGAGACCACACCTGGATTACGCAGTTCAGTTCTGGTCACCGTATTACAGAATGGATATAGAATCCTTGGAAAGAATTCAGAGGAGAATGACAAGACTCATCCCAGGCATTGGGAACCTTGAGTATAGAGACAGGTTAAAGCATCTTAATTTGCACTCCCTTGAGAGACGTAGAGCGAGGGGCGACCTGATAGAGGTGTAAAAGTGGAAGGCAGGGCTAAACAAAGGGGACATTACAAAGGAACTCAAATTATCCAACCAGGAGCGAACTCGTAACAATGGTTTTACATTAGACAAATTTAGATTTAGGCGTGAAATAGGTAAACACTGGTTTGGAAACAGAGTGGTGGATGAATGGAACAAGTTACCAAATATCATCATTAACTCGAATACGCTGAATTGCTTCAAACATAGGTTAGATGCTCATATGAGCAATAGGGGTTGGGTGTAAACGGGACTGCCCAGTATGGGCCAATAGGCCCGCTCCAGTTTCCTCCATTCTTTTGTTCTTATGTTCTTATGTTGTCCGGCATCAGGGTGGGCGACGCAGTAGATACAGTGGTTGGCGTTTCCCCTCCCGTCCGGTGGTCTGCCACAGTATGTCTCGCTTGCCTCACTTCCTCCACTTGAACTTCTTCTGTGTGGAGTGGCAATTCCTGACATGTTCCAGTTGTTTTTTTTTTCTGTCCCATCTCAGTTTCCGCCCATCCGGCCGGGATTAAAGCCTGTCCACTGCTTGGGGTGTCATCTCTCTGGATGGCTTGTGTGGCGGACGAGGGCTCGCCCTCCGTACGTGAGTGTCGGCGAGACCCTTGACCGTCCTGTCCCACGCCCTCTCAGTGGTGGATCCCTCCCTGGGTGGGCTCACCAGGGTTTGTTTGTCTTTTCCTCTGCTTGTAGTCAGGTCAATTTTGTTTTGTTCCCATTGGTGTGGTAAACACGGGCGAGGTAGATCCCGGGTGGGGCCGAGGTCGGCCATTACTTAAGAACATAAAACATAAGAAAATAAGGAGTCTGCAATAGGCAGGTTGGCCTGTACATGGCAGCTCCTGTCGAGAGTTACTACCACTCTCTATCGTCCATGAATCTATTTAGCCTCCTTTTGTACCTTTCCAGAGTTCCCGCACTTACTACAAAGTTGCTAAGCTTGTTCCACTCGTCCACCACCCTATTTGTGAACCAGTTTCTTTCTATCTCCCTGCTAAACCTAAACTTATCCAACTTGAATCCGTTGTTCCGAGTCCTATCCTGCTCGGATATTATAAGAACTTTATCTATATCACCTTTATTGATTCCTTTCACCCACTTAAATACTTCTATCATATCTCCCCGTACTCTTCGTCTTTCTAGGGAATGCAAGTTTAGTTGCTTTAACCTATCTTGACATGGAAGGTTTCTAAGTCCCGGAATCATTTTTATCATTCTTCGCTGCACCGACTCTAGTGAATTTATATCCAATCTATCATAGGGGCACCAGAACTGAATCGCAAAATCGAGGTGCGGCCTGACTAGCGCAAGATATAGTTGCAATAAGACCTCTGCACTCTTGTTACTTAAACTTCTAGATATAAAACCCAATACCTCTGTTTGCCTTATTTCGAACATTAACGCACTGTTTTCTAGGCCGTAGGTCCGGGCTTACAAGTACTCCTAGGTCTCTTTCACAGGTCGACTTCTCTAGGTTGATGTTGTTAAGACTGTATACATTATAAGTATTTGTTCTTCCAATATTAAGTACGCTGCACTTGCTGGTGTTGAATTTCATTTGCCATTTTTCAGACCACCCCTGCAGTTTATTTAGATCCTCCTGTAAGGCATTTGCATCCTGCCCTGAATTAATTTGCCGCCTTATTTTGGTGTCATCCGCAAACTTGTTTATGTCACTGCTGATCCCAGTATCTAGATCGTTTATGTAGATTATAAACAAGAGTGGGCCTAGTACTGACCCCTGGGGAACCCCACTGGTTACATGGCCCCACTCAGATTTAACACCATCTACGCTGACCCTCTGTGTTCTACCGGTGAGCCATGATTTTATCCAATATAAAACTTAAACATTGATGAAAATACTGACTGTTTGACTCTTTTGAGGTGGGCAGAATATTAATGAATGTATGAACACACATTAAGTAATATATATATATATATATGAAATATTCAGAAATTTCAGAGTGATTTCGAATGCCCCGCCATTGGCAACACTGAGCGTTCAAGGTCATGGGAATGGAGAGAGCGCTCCCGGCTCATAGCGAGAGATGGTGGAACTAGGCCTATATGATATTAAATGTAGTTTACCGATTTAATAATGAAGCGATTCATGAAGTAAGGGACTATTATTGAATTTTAAATTATTATAGATCGTTTAGCAGTCTGAATAATGTTACGGGTGTCCCAAGGAGTTATTAGTT
>CAUDMG010002609.1:42500-137426 GCA_958450375.1 Homarus gammarus
AAGCTTAGAACGATATCAAAGAGTACAGCTCGCTCACAAGCATCAAAACGCCTTGAAATATCTTATTTAGTATCCAAGGTCACTATTTTCTGGTTTCCTTTGTACTAGGCACTGCACTGTCACTTTTTAGGCGTTTTTGAATCATGATGTTAGGGTTATAGCAATAAGTAGCGGGCTACAACACCGTGACTACACTGAGGAAGGAATGCGACTTGGGTACTCTGTGCTGCTATGTGATCTTCCACCACACAGTGTAGTTAAGCGGAAACATACGACGGCCAACGACACTTTAACCAAGCATAGCGGTATTAAACATACACTTTCCCGAATTTATTTAGGAAAGACGAAACATCGATGAACGGGGAGACGGTAAGTGGAGACTCTTTAGTACCTTTTTTTTCTTTCTTTTCTTTTTATGGGGAATAGCCCACCGGGCACAGGTCATCGACCCACATCACGGCCTGGGGGAGCGAAAAAAAAATAAAAATAAATAAAAAATATAAAAGGAAAAGGTTATATTAATATACACCACGAAGATGCCAGAAAACCATCTTTTTAAAGTGAGACAGATTGTATAAGTATGGAAACACAGGAGAAGGCAGAGCATTCCACAGTTTGGCTGTGTGAGGAAAATAGGATGTACTATAACGGGTTATTCTTCTATGACCGACATCCACAGAGAAATGGTGGGCACCGCGGGTAAGACGTCTGTTACGAGCCCACGGCCTTGCTGGCGGTACACAGGATGCCAAATCCACCGAACATTGTCCGTTAAAGTATCTGTAAAATAGAGAGAGTGAAGCAACATTGCGGGAAGAGAAAGGGGAGAGAGATTGCACTGGTCAACAAAGTTTTTGTTGCATTGCTATAAACACTTGATTCTACCTAATTTGGGTGTGCTGATCTCATATCTGAAGTTAGTTTCTTTCTGTAAGCTCTAGTTTTTTTGCAATCAAGGTATTTTGAAATTTCAAAATTTCGTCTTCGTCTTATTGACCTCGTCGTCTATCTTGAAAAATATGTCATTAAACTGTCATTAAATTAGCTGGGTAATAAACAATAAAATATTACATATTCTAAATTTATTCAACAACACAATTTGAAACATGTTCCATCTAAAACAAAGGTTGAAATTTGTATAAAACTCATTGTTAGGTAAGAAATTTGTTACTATGAGGAGACAAAGCCCAATCACATTTTAGCCAGGTAGGAATTTGCGCTTGAAGCTCTTGCGTTTGTGAAATGTCTCAGGGCACTCTCGTTTAATGCTCCAGCAGTAGTCTGCCATCATATGTTTGTCCCATCTCCCTTGGTAGCGGTCTTCCATGGTCTTGAGATCCTGATGAAACCGCTCGCCTTGCTCGTCACTTACTGCCCCTAGGTTCTCAGGGAATCTATCAAGATGACTATATAGGAAATGGAGTTTGACACTCATATTGCATCCAAGGTCATGAAAGGCTGACAACATGGTTGCTACAAGGGTTTCATAGTTGTCAGCCTTTTTATTACCAAGAAAGTTTTCCATTACCGCCACAAATGAAAGCCATGCACCCTTTTCCTTGTCGTCCATCTTTCTGACAAAGTCTTGATCACGTACAAGTGCACGAATTTGTGGTCCATCAAACACACCTGCCTTTATCTTCTCAAATGACAAAGCAGGGTGAGCAGAGACTATGTGTTGGAAGCATTCACCATCAGTATTTAATGCTCTGACAAACTGTTTCATCAGGCCCAGCTGGATATGGAGAGGAGGAAATATGATCTTTTCTCGACTGACGATTGGATCATTGACAATGTTTGGCATACCAGCTTCCAGAGTCTCACGTAAGGGCCACTCCTTCAGGTTCCAATGCCTGTCTCTAGCTCGGCTGTCCCACATGCAAAGAAAGCAGGGATACTTTGTAAATCCTCTTTGTTGGCCAAGAAGGAAGTTCACCATTTTGAGGTCAACACAAATTGTCCAGTTGTGCTCATGGTATTTTAGCAGGTGAATCACAGTTTTAATGTCATTATACTCCTCTCGTAAGCACACAGAATGACCCACTGGAACAGCTGCATAGACATTACCATTATGTAGTAGCACACACTTCAGGCTACGCTTACAACTATCTAGAAATAATCGCCAGTCATTTGGACTATACAATGGAATCCCTAATTCCTGGAGAAGACCCGGGATATTATGACAGTAAACAAACTTATTCTCCTCTGTAAAGAATGGCACAAAATCCTGTTCCCGCTTTCTGAAGTCTGAAACTTTTGTGGTCTGGTTCAGTAGCGCCTTTTCTTGCAACCTAGAAGCTAGAACTTCTGCTGCATTTTTGGAGAGACCCAAATCACGCACAAGGTCATTCAGCTCTGGCTGACTAAACTTCTGAGGGGTTGATGACTCTGGTGTACCATCAGAAGAATCGTCGGAATCTGCAAGTATTTCTTGAGTTTCATGTTCACTCTCTTGGTCTTTGTCGCTTCCCTCCTCTTCAGCTGGAGACAACCCATTAAAAACTGGAACTGGTAGCTCATCAGAGTGCAAAGTAGGTCGAATTGCTGAAGGGATACTAGGATACGATATTTTATGTCTGTTTTTCTTGCCAACACCCTTCGTATTGATCAGACAAAAATAGCAGTCAGTTGTGTGATCCTTCGGTTCTCGCCAGGTCATGGGAATTCCGAACGGTAAGCCCTTACGTTTTCCTTTTGTCCAGTCACGCAGCATTTCTTCGCAGTTATGACACACAGCATGTGGAGCCCATTTTTTGTCTTGGTCGCCAAGAGTAAGTCCGAAGTACGCTTTATAGCCGCGCCTCACAAACGATGTTATATTGCGCCTCTGACGAATAAGCGTGAAGTATCCACAAATATAACAGAAGGCATCAGGTTTGTTCACACATTGATTTCTCTTTGTAGCCATGACCAAATCTGAAAGAAAAAACAGACAAAATTATATCTCCCTATTGATACCATAATCGTGTAATTAATTAATTTGACCGCAAACGGCTAGAATGTAAAACCTCAAAATGCATGAAAACTGGAGCATGCAGAACAAAACTGGTTTCATATATGAAATCAGCAGATCAAAAATGGTAAGAAACAGTAAAGAAATCTCATGCAACTGGGAATTATAAAAAATTTGTTGTCCTGTGTTATCAACTAAAAGAGGAGAGTTCAAATAACGAAATGATTTTGATTCACCCTATCTAACAGTTGGCCAGAAGACGAGCCACCCCAGATATGAGAGCAGTACTCCAAGTTAGGGCGAATGAATCCATTATATAATTGAAGCAAATGCTCAGGATTGAAGTAGCTACGGCATCTGTACAACATTCCCAGCTTTCGGGAGGCAGCTTTAGCAATGTTGTGGATGTGTTGCTTCCATGACATATTAGAGGAAATGGTGAGGAGTAGCATATCTATTTTAGAATTTGGCAGAATGATTGCGTCCTGAAATGTGATTGATGGGAGATCATCAAATTTGGAATGTATAATTGGTAAATACTGAGTTTTATTACTATTGAATTTAACCAAGTTTCTACCTCCAAATTCGGGGATGCTGCACACATCTGCATTGATAGGTGTAATGATATCAGCACTAGACACAGATCTAGTTTGAGAGTTAGGGGTAAGGGAAATGTGGAGGAGAGTCAAGATAGTTTCGAAAATCTTAGTTAGGGATGAAGTCAGGGCAATGAGGCGATAATTATAGGGATTAGAATGGTCACCCTTCTTCGGGATGGGCTGAACCGAGGCATGCATCCAAGAAGAAGGAAAAGTTTGGGTTGTGAGGCAAAGGCGAAAGAGGCGAGCAAGCACTAGGGCCAGAACTTCAGCCTACTCTCTCAGAACACGAGGGGGTATTCCGTCCGGTCCATGCACCTTACTCACATCCAAAATGGATAACACACCAGCAACCCTAAGAGTGGAGATTATAGGAAAGTGCATTGGTTCAGTAGGAGGAGCAGGAGTAGGAGGAATAGAGTTGGAATCGTCTAAGGTGAAGTTAGAGAAGAGTCATGTGACAAAGAGTTAGCTATAGATTTATCAGGTCGGAAGAGAGGAGGAAAAGAGGGAGTGTAGAAGTTATTACAGATGATTTTGGTTAAGCACCAGAAGGAATTACTATAGGAAGAACTAGTCAGGACATCGGTACTTCAGTTTTATAAAATTCCGCTTGGCCCGACGAAGAACAGCCTTACAACCATTCCTAGAAGTTATCAACTAGCTCATAACCTGATCACCAAACATACGAGCATACCCGGCAAGAAATTCTCATCTTGTTTACTGTTGACGCTTCATACCACTTACCTCTCTGCTCACCATGCCTACCATTCCCGACCACGACCCGTCACCTTGCTTACTGTTGACGCTTCCCACCACTTACCTCTCTGCTCACCATGCCTACCATTCCCGACCACGACCCGTCACCTTGCTTACTGTTGACGCTTCCCACCACTTACCTCTCTGCTCACCATGCCTACCATTCCCGACCACGACCCGTCACCTTGCTTACTGTTGACGCTTCCCACCACCTACCTCTCTGCTCACCATGCCTACCATTCCCGACCACGACCCGTCATCTTGCTCAGAACCGAACGTCCCATCAGCAGGATGCACGTACTTGCACCTACCGTAGGGAAATGATGTTTCTTTAGAACATATTCACAGATGATATGCAAAAATGGCTTGAACACAAGATCAATATTGAGTATTTGAGTAAAAGTCTATCTATATCGAGAGGGTACTATTGTCGACTAACTAGGGGTAGTTCATTCATTGAGATCCACCCGTCCTCACTCTCTACTCAGCACTCACTACTCAGCACTCTCCACTCAGCACTCTCCACTCGGCACTCTCCACTTTGCACTCTCCACTTAGCACTCTCCACTCAGCACTCTCCACTCAGCACTCTCCACTCGGCACTCTCCACTCAGCACTCTCTACTCAACACTCTCCACTCAGCACTCGGCACTCTCCACTCAGCACTCTCTACTCAGCGCTCTCCACTCAGCACTCTCTACTCAGCACTCTCCAATCGGCACTCTCCACTCGGCACTCTCCACTTAGCACTCTCCACTTAGCAATCTCCACTCAGCACTCTCCACTCGGCACTCTCCACTCAGCACTCTCTACTCAGCACTCTCCACTCAGCACTCGGCACTCTCCACTCAGCACTCTCTACTCAGCACTCTCCACTCAGCACTCTCTACTCAGCACTCTCCAATCGGCACTCTCCACTCGGCACTCTCCACTTAGCACCCTCCACTTAGCAATCTCCACTCAGCAATCTCCACTCGGCACTCTCCACTCAGCACTCTCCACTCGGCACTCTCCACTCAGCACTCTCTACTCAGCACTCTCCACTCAGCACTCGGCACTCTCCACTCAGCACTCTCTACTCAGCACTCTCCACTCGGCACTCTCCACTCAGCACTCTCCACTCAGCACTCTCCACTCAGCACTCTCCAATCGGCACTCTCCACACAGCACTCTCCACTCGGCACTCTCCACTCAGCACTCTCCACTCAGCACTCTCCACTCGGCACTCTCCACTTAGCACTCTCCACTCAGCACTCTCCACTTAGCACTCTCCACTCAGCACTCTCTACTCAACACTCTCCACTCAGCACTCTCCACTCGGCACTCTCCACTCGGCACTCTCCACTCGGCACTCTCCACTCGGCACTCTCCACTCAGCACTCTCCACTCAGCACTCTCCACTTAGCACTCTCCACTCAGCACTCTCTACTCAGCACTCTCCACTCAGCACTCTCCACTCAGCACTCTCCACTCAGCACTCTCCACTTAGCACTCTCCACTCGGCACTCTCCACTTAGCACTCTCCACACAGCACTCTCCACTTAGCACTCTCCACTCAGCACTCTCTACTCAGCACTCTCCACTCGGCACTCTCCACTCAGCACTCTCCACTCAGCACTCTCTACTCAGCACTCTCCACTCGGCACTCTCCACTCGGCACTCTCCACTTAGCACTCTCCACTCAGCACTCTCCACTCAGCACTCTCCACTCAGCACTCTCCACTCGGCACTCTCCACTTAGCACTCTCCACTTAGCACACTCCACTCAACACTCTCCACTCGGCACTCTCCACTCAGCACTCTCCACTCAGTACTCTCCACTCAGCACTCTCCACTCAGCACTCTCCACTTAGCACTCTCCACTCAACACTTTCTATCCAACACTTTCCACCCAGGATTCTCAACCCAAGATTCCCATCAAATATTTTTCACCCAACATTCTCTACATAGCGTTCTCTACCCGGCATTTTCCTCCATCAATTCAGCACTACCTGCTTAGCACTCAACACCCTTCAAAACGATATCCATCAAGCCAATAGCCTCCACCCAGAACTGTCCACGTGTCACCTGCTAACTATCGCTCACCACCCACACCTCCCACTCATCCCTCCCTCACCCACAACACTCTAGCACTCTCTACCCATGACTCACCACCCACACCTCCCACTCATCGCTCCCTCACCCATTACACTCCAGCACTCTCCAACCATGACTCACCACCCACACCTCCCACTCATCGCTCCCTCACCCACAACACTCTAGCACTCTCTACCCATGACTCACCACCCACACCTCCCCACTCATCGCTCCCTCACCCATAACACTCTAGCACTCTCCAACCATGACTCACCACCCACACCTCCCACTCATCGCTCCCTCACCCATTACACTCCAGCACTCTCCAACCATGACTCACCACCCACACCTCCCCACTCATCGCTCCCTCTCCCATTACACTCCAGCACTCTCCAACCATGACTCACCACCCACACCTCCCACTCATCGCTCCCCCACCCATAACACTCCAGCACTCTCTACCCATGACTCATCACCCACACCTCCCCACTCATCGCTCCCTCACCCACAACACTCTAGCACTCTCTACCCATGACGCACCACCCACACCTCCCACTCATCGCTCCCTCACCCACAACACTCTAGCACTCTCTACCCATAACTTCTGCACCTGTTAAATCTCAGCTCACGTAAAATTAAGGCCTTGTGATAGGTACTCCAGGATGTTACTCTTGCGACCATTAGCATTTCTCTGGGCGTGGATCTCCTCTGTTGCCACGACAAGCGTTGGTCGGTTAAGGAATCTACAGAGAAGGGCCGGAGAGTGTAATGTAACCGGATTAGTTTTAATTAAATTAATAACAAAAATGAATTTACTTGATGAACTAAAACTATGTAAAGAACTAATTTAATTATCTTTTTGTAAATATTAGTAAGTGAAGAGAGAATGGGAAGTAAGGCTGAAATCAGCATTTATTTGTAACATCATATCAAAATATTGTGAATGATGAAGTTATTTTGAAATGTTAACTAACCTAAAGTATTGTAACTATGAACCAGTAGAATAGTTATTAAGCCCTGTGAAATAGTTTGGAAGTCTTAAATCACTGTAACTTACCCCATAACACTGAAATGTAATAACCACGTAAATTTCCCAGTAAATTGATATTGTTATAATTTCCAATATACTGTATAGTAGATGAATGGTTAATGATTATAGATTAAGAAAAAGTAAAAGACAAAATGTCATTTGTTAGAGCTATCAAATGAATTAAAGTAGATCCAGAATAGTGATATAGCACATTGGCTCTCTTGTATCGATTTGAAGAGATCATGTGACGCAGTCACGTGCCTGTGGCGCTCGGGAACTCGCATAGGGTGAGGCATATGTTCACGCCTACATTTCATACAAGCTATTAATAAATTGTTAATTGTTCTTATGATATTATTATTGTTCTTAGTTACTTAGGTTAATTGTATATTTATGTATGTTATTTATATGCATCATTGTCTTACTCTGTTAAGTCAACTCAAGAGTAATATTAATTAATTATATAAAATATCCAACAAATGTCCTGAATCACGTGATATGAGACTCACTCCTCTGCCCCATGGGCACGCTTCCCCAGTAGCGAAAAACCGTGGCATAGGGTAGAAGTGTCCATTCGTTCTCTAGCCTTGACCCTTGTCTAGTGCTTTATCCAGTCTTCTGCAATGCCCTAGGGGTATCAGGTATTAGTGACACGTTTAGTTAGGCCTAGGAAGGGATCCTGGTGGTAAGGAATCTCCTGTTTGGTAGGAAATAATCATTTTGTAGTGATTTTTGTATATATATATTTCGCATGTCTGTGTAATATAGTAATGTTAAGTAATATTCGTTTGGTCTAACTCCTTACGGTATATTTTCGCCCTTCCGGCATCACTCTTATTTTATTATACAATTACTTATTCCCTTAAATTCATATTTGCTAATCATTACTCCCTTTAGAACATAAATTGAATTAATTAATTATCTTCCCTTTTGTGATTCACTTATTTCAACTGTTCTTACTTATTCAAGTACATTTAGTTGAGTAGGTTTTTGGTGAGGATAATTATTGCCGTGTTCCCTATTTGTACCTTTATTTGTTAATAACTTGGGGTAGGATTCATTTCCCAAGTATAAAGGGTAGTGGGATCGCGACAAGTGGGGGGCCTGTCCCGGAGTTAACCACCATTGCTGTGTCATATCAAGTGTTGTTACTCGCCAGGTGTTGTTTCATCTCTAAGTATTTTTGGATGTAAGTTGCTGTGTTCACAGTGTTCATTTATATTGCTCCTGTTATTGCTTAAGCTACTGGTGAGTTAACCCTTATCTTGTGTACCAGGTGTTTGGTTAATCCCTTGCTGTGTTTCACAGTTGATTACATTTTGATATTATTAATTAGCTAGCTAGTTAGCTTAGCTGCCAAAGTTACTTTTTTTTCGCTACTCGATTTTGAGTTCAACATGTTTGACCTGGAAATCTTTTTGGTTTCACCTTCAGCCGAAGTATTGAAAGGGCTTACTAAGGCAGAGTGGCAATCCCTCGCTGCCTATTATGAAGTAGAAGGCCGCTCTTCCATGAATAAGTCTAGGTTAGAAGAGGCTGTCCTCAACTACCTTATTGACAATGAAATCATAGCCCAACCGTCGGGAAATTCAGAGGAAATTGTTACACCAAGTAATTTGGCCTTACAAGTTGAACTCAAAAGACTCGAGGTGGAGCTGGAAACTCTCAAACTACGAGGTTTGGCTCAAGGTAGTAATACTTCAACATTCAGTGTAGACAAATGTCTCAACAGTGTTCCTAAATTTAATGAGGAAGAACCAGACAAATTCTTCTCCCTTTTTGAGAAAATTGCCCGACTTAACAAGTGGCCTGTTTCTCAATGGTCTCAACTTATTTATAGATCTTTCACTGGTAAAGCATTAGATGTGTTTTCTGCCCTCTCTGAGGATCAATGTCGAGACTATGCCCTTCTTAAGTCCGCGGTTTTGAGTGCTTATAAACTTGTTCCTGAAGCCTACCGGCAACAGTTCCGTAACTGCCGGAAGACTGACAAACAAACATTTGTGGAGTTCTTCAGGCAGAAACAGGTCCTTTGTTGGAGGTGGATTGAAAGTGAGTCTGCCCATGTAGAACATGACAAGCTTGTTGAACTAATCCTGCTAGAGGAGGTTAGAAAGTGTATCCCAGGCGACATTCGAGCACACTTGGATCAGAGAGGTATCTGTACCCTGGCTGATGCTGGTCCAGTGGCTGACCATTATTCCTTAACTAATAGAAATGTAAATTCCAGGTCTTATGCTCCCATGTCCCAGTCCTTCACTTCCTTCAAGCGGCCCACACCAACATCTACACCGGGGTCCCTGCCTCTTGTCATACCGACCCGACCCTCAGGTTCTGCATCATCTACACCTGGTGAGCCAATGGTCCATGGGACAGGTGGATCTACTCCTACTGGTGAGAGAAACTCTAGTTGCAGGTACTGTAAGAAGCCAGGACATGTCATCAGCGACTGTCTCAAGTTAAAGAAAAGAAATTCCTCTCACCAAGGATCCCCCGCTAGGGTGTGTCAATTTAGGGGGTGAACTGGCTAAATTGAAAATCGAGTAATTTGGTAGCATTTTATTGTAGTCTTTAAGCATGCAAAACAATATTCTGGCATAAATTTTTTTTTATAATAAGTCCTACCTACATCAAATGGATTTTTTAATGTACATATTTGTGAATTTATAACATAACCAGCGTTTGCACACATGTTACTGTTTCAAGTTTCAAATTATTATATTTTATTATCCGTAGTCTATTTGAAAGTAACCAATGCCTTCATACTCTCTTTGCTTTGGTTTCTTGTCATCAGTAGTCTGCTTGCTATTTGTGCTTTGATGTAACCTTCTCGCCTCTCGTGGCTGTATACATGGCCCGCTGCTTCTGTGACCATTTTCACACATCTCTCCACACTTTGAGTGTGGGAAGGTCACTTCGGCACCTGCATTGGAGTCTCTTTAAGGTTTCTCAATTCTTGGCTAGTTAGACTTGTTGTCAATGGTGGCTCTAAGACTTCCAAACTCAAGTCAACCAATTCTGACAATTTGGTGGTATTGACGTTTATTGGGGGAACTTTTCTTGAATGAAACGAACAGTCTCCCAACTGGTCGTCATCTATTAGCGTTCCTCTAATCTTTAGAATGACTTCTACAGCCTCGGTTCGGAGATTGGTACATTGACTGCAAAGCATTGCTTGCAAAACTGCTTCTGATCGAGCATACCAAGCGGACCTTCTTGCCACAGGTAACACGATGTCCCTCACTACCTTCCTCTGTGTTCTTACTAGCTGCAATTGAAACAAAAGGTGATTGGGCCCATCCACCCACATAGGATTAAGTTTCACACTAAACCACTGGGGAAGATAAACTCTAATAATAAATTCAACAATTAACCTCAAATTCTTCAGCACTTTGCCCTTCAATTCGTGTTTGGAAATCCAAATCCTGCAGAAACGAAGAGCTGTAGTTAACCAACGGCTGTGACTGACAGGTCCAATCTCCAAGAGAGCCAATGACTGAGGCACTTCTCCTGATCTTATTGCTTGGGCAATACGATAAGCATAGGATTGATCTGTGCTGAGATCTTTGATGACTCCTTCAGACAACGCCGGAAGGGGAGGGCCAACTTCGACCTTTGGAAAGGTTGTATTTATTTCTAGTTGTGTTGCTTCATCCAGCATGATGCCAAGGGGACCTGACCACTTGTTGTTGCTCTTTGTAGGACCATCAAGTTCCTGGATGAGATGACGAAGAGGTAGCTCGCATACAATCCAAACAAGTCTTCTTTCTAGTTTTTTCTCTAAATGCGTCATTACACCCCCCTGCCATCCGGTGTTCACTGCAGTTGAATCTCCACCAACAGCCTGCAGTGAACTGCCAAGTCCTCTCTCCTGAACCCAACATAAAATATGATCAGCAATGACCTCTGCATGTTTCTTCCCTTCTACTTCAGTTTCGGGAGCAAAGTGAAACAAAAACCGACCACCAGGCTCAGAACAGACAGAGTAGTGTTCTTCTTTGATGAGACCTGGAAACTTTCTGTTCACTCCCTCTACTTCTAGCAAAACTTTTGTGTCATCTATTCTTCCATCAAACAAAAGACAGGAGAGCCCTCCCTCGCTTAAATCTTTTTCATGCTGATCAGATATTTCCTTCATTATTTTTTCTTGTGCTCTTCTAATTTTATTATGATCTATCACCAAAGATACATCCTCTCGGCTGATGAGGCCTGCATCTATCCAAGCGGCAGTTGCAATTTCTGCAGCCTCACGAAGTCCAGCATGGTGGCGAATACTAGCTAAAGCAATGTTTGAAATATTTCTTGTGTTGTATTTCATTTACTTTGGTAAAGGTTCAGATGGCTCTTTGGAACTATCATCTGATGTTGCTTCCTGTTCATCAGAAGAACTATCAAAGAAGTGATAAACATCTTGACACAGCTCTTCCTCTCTTTGGATGGCTTCTTCACTCTTCATTTTCTTCTTTTGTTCCCTCTCTCGGATTTGTTCTCTCTTCCTGGCATTAGCAATCTGCTTCTTTGTTTCTGAATAATCTATTGAACCCATTTGCATACTTCCTTGGCCTTCTGCCTTTGTCCTCTGTGCCTATATAAATTCAAGCTCTAAAACAGGGATCTTCTTTTCACGAGGACAACCACAATCAATGTGGGAATTATTTTCTCTCTTACCTGAGTGAGAACAGTTGGATTCAGAACATAATTGTATGGAGCACTTGCAGGTCAAAATGTCAAACAGAGTATCAAATGTGTGTGCAGAAATTCATTTTTCCTGGCCAAGTTTCCTTTACCAAGTGATGTTTCAACTGCTTTGTGCCATAATTTCGTTAGTTTTAGCTCAATAGTTCGACACTGATTAATCACAGGTGGTTTGAATAGTGCATTAGCTTTTGTCCATTGATGCAGAAGAGGGACTATCATGTCATTTATGAGTTCTTTATCTGTATAGTTCCTTCTATCCTTTGCATTTTTTTCTCGAAGGAGTAACCCTAATCTTAGCATGTCTCTCACTGTTGGAAGTTCTGATACAGGAAGCTCCTTCCCTTTACCAACTAGCAGGCTCAAGTGGGTTGACAACTGACTTCTTGTCTTCAATTTTGACATCTTCACACTATCTGACAAATAGAAAAATATTTCAATGTTTCATAATTCAATTGTTGTTTCAAAAAATATCAATTTGTTTATCAAAAATGCTGTAACAGAAATAACATAATAATTTCTTAGAACATAATGTTTTATACAATGATATAAGTAACTGCGACAATCAATATGCCCTACTTACAATAATTAAAATGTAGAATTCGTCTGGTAGAGTAAGTGCAAGTGCAATGAGAGCAAACCACCGTCTATGATATCTAGAAGGAGAGTGAGCCGGGCGCCTTATCCTCACGCTTGGTACAAGTCAAAACAAGAATTAAACTGTCCCACACGGAGAGCCTGTTCATGTTCATGTTCTGACATGCATATTGTACACAAGCTATAGAACCATAAAATACTCCATAATCCATATGCTTACATGAGATTAGATAATATCAAGTGAATAATTCTAATCAAGTCTCATTAATTTGTTGAAATACTGATATTTGAAACTTTAAGGTATAATTGATGTAGGTGAGGGTTATTTCAATTCATTTTTGTTTGCTAATCTCAAGTTTAGACATAAAAAGGCACAATATTTTGAATACCAAATTTGATTTTTAACATGTTGACAAAATTGACACACCCTAATCCCCCGCTCTTTTGGTCAGGGTGGCCGAGCAATCGGAGAAATTATTGGAGCCCTGTGTCACTGCCCTCAGTCAGACTGTTGCCCTGGATGCTTCCCCCTCTTCTATGATATCAACCTTTGAACCATTTTGTTCTCCTGGTTCCTTAGCTTTGGATCAATTCAGTCAATCCATTTCTGTTAAACTCTTGAGAGACACAGGCTCAGCCTTATCTCTTGTTACTAAAGAAGCTGCTCCATTCCTGGATTCGTGCTATACTGGTAGCTGGGTGCTTGTGAACGGTTTGACCGGTGGGTCGCGTATTCCACTTTGTCAAGTGTACCTGCGGTCATCCATAAAGTCAGGCTATGTCACGTTAGGAGTAGTAGATAGCTTACCTGTAGAAGGGGTCTCTCTATTGATAGGAAATGACCTCGTTGGCGACATGATTTTTCCCTAATGTTGTGATCTCATCTTGTCCCACTGCCGAGAATAATACTGTGCAGTTAGAAGTAGACTTTCCAGGGTTGTTCCCTGCTTGTGCTGTGACCCGTAGCATGAGCCGCAGTACAGAAGTAGAAGGGACTAGTGAAGTTGATGAAGTTTCTCTCCAGGACTGTGAGAAGTCCGAGGATAATCTTATCCAGCCGGACCATACTGATCTTGGTCTCAGTGAATTTTTTGAGGATTCCCCACAACCAGATAACCTCCAGAGTAGTTCTGATGGAGAGAGGAACCCAGATGTCACTAGTTTTGGTTCCTCTCCCATCACTAGGAGTAAGTTAATTGAGCTACAAGCAGGGGATCCTGAGCTAGTAGGTTTTCTCAATAGGTCAGTTACTGAGACAGAAGCTGAGCAAGAATCAAATTGCTACTACACTACGTCTGGTGTATTAATGCGGAAGTTCCGTCCCTCCAATTCTCCTGCCAATCACCCTTGCTTAGTTCATCATCAAGTTGTTATTCCCAAACCTTTGCGGCAGGACGTACTTAGTATCGCTCATGATGGGGTGGGTGGTCATTTAGGAGTTAGGAAGACTTATGCAAAAATTTCATCCCAGTTCTTTTGGCCTAGGATGAAGAAAGACGTCAGCTCTTACTGTCGCACTTGCCATGATTGTCAGGTAGCGGGGAAACCGAACCCCAGTGTTAAACCATTCCCTCTGCAGCCTATCCCAGTCATTGAAGAGCCCTTTAGTAAGGTGGTCATAGATTGTGTCGGTCCCTTACCTAAGACCCCTCGTGGTCATCAGTTCTTGCTAACCATTATTGATTGTGCAACCCGTTATCCTGAAGCCATTCCCTTGCGCCGCATCACAGCGAAGAATGTTATCAAAGCCTTAACCCACTTCTTCACTCAAGTAGGCCTTCCTACAGTGGTGCAGTCTGATCAGGGTTCCAATTTTACTTCCCGGTTGTTTAATCAGGTAATGCAAACACTGGGAGTCCGGCAGTTGAGGTCTTCGGCCTATCACCCTCAGTCACAGGGGGTGGTAGAGAGGTTTCACCAGACACTAAAACTCATGTTGTGCACCTTCTGTCTGGAGACTGGGAAGGATTGGGACGAGGGAGTTGACCTGCTTTTGTTTGCTGTTCGGGACAGTAAACAAGAGTCGCTAGGATTCTCGCCCTTCCAGCTCGTCTATGGACATGAGGCGCGAGGGCCTCTTAAGGTGTTAAAAGAGTGTTGGTTGAGTGATCAGAGCGCGACGCCCTTAGCTTCATATGTGGTCCAATTCAAGGAGAAGTTGCGTCTGGCTGTAGAACTTGCCCAGTCCAACGTAAGGTGTGCTCAGGTGAAAATGAAACTGCATTATGATAAGGCCCATCAGGCAAAACCTAGAGAATTCCAAGTGGGGGAGCAGGTGTTGGCCTTCCTGCCATTACATGATCACCCTTTTAAATCCAAATACAGTGGTCCATATGAAGTACTAGAAAAACAGGGGTCCGTGAATTATGTGATTAACACCCCTGAACGGCGTAAGAAAAAACGCCTTATCCATGTCAATCTTTTAAAGTCATATCATGTTCGTAACGAAACCCTGGGAAAAGCAGTTGCTTGTGTTGATCAATCCTTGTCAAATTGTATCATTGTGCCAGAGTGTAAGGATGATAAAGATCAGTGTTTTTCTGAAATAATGAATGGGTCTAGTGTAAAAGTTGAAAACTCGACTATCTTGGAGGACCCCAGTGCTAAGTTGTGCCATCTCTCTAGTGACCAAGCCAATAATATAAAGTCTCTATTACAGGAGTATCTTATTATAGTTGGTGATTACCCACTCTCTTGTTCAGTGCTGGAGCATGACGTTGAGACCAGGGGAGCCAAGCCAATCCGACAGCGTCCCTACCGTCTTAATGCCTTCAAGCGGAAGAGTGTGCGAGCCGAGGTACAGCGTCTTCAAGAGCTAGGCCTCGCCGAACCCAGCATCAGTCCATGGGCATCCCCTGTTGTTCTAGTTCCAAAGCCGAATGGGTCAATGCGGCTGTGTGTGGATTATCGCAAGGTGAATGCTGTCACTGAACCCGATGGTTATCCCTTGCCACGCATCGACGACGTGATCGACGATCTTGGACAGGCAAAGTACGTGACCAAGTTGGATCTCCTCCAGGGCAACTACCAGATAAGACTGACTGAATGCTCCAGGGCCATCTCTGTTTAGTCACTCCTGAGGGGTTGTACCAATTCACAGTCCTTCCGTTTGGTATGCGGAACGCCCCTGCAACCTTTCAACGCCTCATGAATTTCATCACGTCAGGTCTGGAAGGTGTCCTCTGTTACCTAGACGACCTTATCGTCTTCAGCAGTTCCTGGGAAGATCACATGAGTCGTCTACAAGTCCTCTTCTCCGTACTGGCTGCAAGCAAGCTGACGGTGAACCTCGTCAAAACTGAGTTCGGCCATGCCCACGTCACTTTCTTGGGGCATGTGGTCGGACAAGGGGAAGTCCATCCTATAGCAGCCAAAATTGAGGCAATTCAACAGTATCCAGTGCCAGGCGATAAGAAGAGTGTGATGAGGTTGCTGGGTATGGCGGGGTACTACCGCCGTTTTTGTCCAAACTTCTCCTCCGTTGCCTCTCCCATGACTGACCTGCTGAGTGGCAAGAAAACCTTGAAGTGGATTACGGCTTGCCAGGAATCTTTTGAGAATCTTAAATCCCTGCTGGCAAATGCTCCTGAACTACTTGCACCTGACCTCCAGAAACAGTTCACTCTCCATGTCGACGCCAGTGAAATTGGCGCCGGTGCTGTGCTTCTGCAAGAGGGTGAGAGTGATCAAGTGCTTCATCCACTGTGCTATTTTTCTAGAAAATTTAACAAATATCAAAGAAACTATGCCACCATTGAAAAGAAGGCTTTTTCACTGATCATGGCACTAGAAAACTTCAAGGTATATATTGACAGCACTGCTTATCCCGTTCAAGTGTTCACTGATCAAAACCCACTTACTTTTTTTGACACGATGAAACATATCAACCAAAGACTTTTGAGGTGGGCTCTATCACTTCAGCCCTATAACTTGAACAATTCCCATATCCGTGGAAAAGAGAACGTGTTGGCTGATGCACTTTCTCGAGTCTGATTATTTAGAAACTATGTCTATATGCAAATAATTTTTTGTTATATTGTCATTGAGTACCTTGTGTTTATATTATGAATTATTTTGCTTCATATTGATTTAAACCGATTGTGTTAGTTATTACTTTCACTGTGTAGCTGTATATCCATTTTCACTTCCAGTTAGTTGTAAGCTCACTATTTTGGGGGAGGTGTCACATGCCTGTGGCGCTCGGGAACTCGCATAGCGTGAGGCATATGTTCACGCCTACATTTCATACAAGCTATTGTCGCGATCCCAATATCCTTTATACTTGGGGAGTGAACCCTACCCCAAGTTATTAACAAATAAAGGAACAAATAGGGAACACGGCAATAATTATCCTCACCAAAAACCTACTCAACTAAATGTACTTGAAAAAGTAAGAACAGTTGAAATAAGTGAATCACAAAAGGTAAGATAATTAATTAATTCAATTTATGTTTTAAAGGGAGTAATGATTAGCAAACCTGAATTTAAGGGAATAAGTAATTGTATAATAAAATAAGAGTGATGCGGGAAGGGCGAAAATATACTGTAAGGAGTTAGACCAAACAAATATTACTTGGCATTACTATATTACACAAGACATACGAAATACATATATACAACAATCACTACAAAATGATTATCCCTACCAAACAGGAGATTCCTTACCACCAGGATCCCTTCCTAGGCCTAACTAAACGTGTCACTAATACCTGATACCCCTAGGGCATTGCAGAAGGCTGGATAAAGCACTAGACAAGGGTCAAGGCTAGAGAATGAATGGACACGTCTAACCTATGCCACGGATTTTCGCTACTGGCGTGGCGTGCCCACGCTGGGAGGAGAGCGTCTCATATCACGTTATCTAGAACATCTGCTGGATATTTTATATAGTTAATTAATACTCTCTTGATTTGAACTTAACAGAGTAAGACAATGATGCATATAAATTACATACATAAATATACAATTAACCTAAGTAACTAAGAACAATAATAATATAATAAGTACAATTGACAAATTATTAGTAGCTTGTGTGAAATGGAAGCGTGAACAGAGGCCTCACGCTAGGCGAGATCCCGAGCGCTACAGGCACGTGACACTATTAATAAATTGTTAATTGTACTTATTATATTATTATTGTTCTTAGTTACTTAGGTTAATTGTATATTTATGTATGTTATTTATATGCATCATTGTCTTACTCTGTTAAGTCAACTCCAGAGTAATATTAATTAATTATATAAAATATCCAGCAAATGTCCTGAATCACGTGATATGAGACGCCCTCCTCTGCCGCGTGGGCACGCTTCCCCAGTAGCGAAAAACCGTGGCATAGGGTAGACGTGTCCATTCGTTCTCTAGCCTTGACCCTTGTCTAGTGCTTTATCCAGTCTTCTGCAATGTCCTAGGGGTATCAGGTTTTAGTGACACGTTTAGTTAGGCCTAGGAAGGGATCCTGGTGGTAAGGTATCTCCTGTTTGGTAGGAAATAATCATTTTGTAGTGATTGTTGTATATATATATTTCGTATGTCTGTGTAATATAGTAATGTTAAGTAATATTCGTTTGGTCTAACTCCTTACGGTATATTTTCGCCCTTCCGGCATCACTCTTATTTTATTATACAATTACTTATTCCCTTAAATTCATATTTGCTAATCATTACTCCCTTTAGAACATAAATTGAATTAATTAATTATCTTCCCTTTTGTGATTCACTTATTTCAACTGTTCTTACTTATTCAAGTACATTTAGTTGAGTAGGTTTTTGGTGAGGATAATTATTGCCGTGTTCCCTATTTGTACCTTTATTTGTTAATAACTTGGGGTAGGATTCACTCCCCAAGTATAAAGGGTAGTGGGATCGCGACAATATATATATATATATATATATATATATATATATATATATATATATATATATATATATATATATATATATATATGAAATTCCGACAGTCTAGTCATATAGTTTGTCTAATCTAGTAATAGCCTAGTAATACCCCTTCCCCTCATATATTAATGTACATCCTCCCACACATCCACTTGCTACAGTCAGCGTTGTCATTCCTAGTCTCGGAGTCGTGAACCACGAAAGTATGAACCCACATCCGAAGTATTCACTCCCTCAGTTTATAGGGTGTTTTACCCAGATATGGACGCTCAAATATCTATAATATAGTTCCTTTACATTATTGTTATTAAGTATATGTCTTGAATGTAGTAGATTCACGACCTAAATGTCAATGTTTCCTGTTGTCAATCCTAATCTCCGAGAGTTGTGAACCACGGGAGTATGAACCCGCATCCGAAGCATTGACTCGTGACGTGGAGTGGGGGACCAGGGGCCGGTGTGTGAGGAGGGTGACGGGCTTGTGGAGGGGGGGTGAGGAGGGACGGAGTGGCAGGTTGGCCTAGGGATGGGAGGGGGCGAGGTAAAGCGTCTCCAGCTACACCCCAGCATTTATTAAGCAAACTATTAATACGTAATAAAGAGAATAATGTGGTATCGGAAATTAGTAAGTCTGTGCCTGTTACTGGTGTGGTAAATTATACCTGTATTATCATGTATTACTGACCAAATGTTGTGAGACAATAAATAAATAAACAAAATAATACAGTGTTCCCTCTCCTACCCCCCCCCCCCCCAACCCCCGTTTCCGATTGGTTGACTTTCCTCACACACTAAGTAACAGATACATTTGATTACATCTATAAGTAATGTAATATTAATGTAACGGGCTTGTGGAGGGGGGGGTGAGGAGGGACGGAGTGGCAGGTTGGCCTAGGGATGGGAGGGGGCGAGGTAAAGCGTCTCCAGCTACACCCCAGCATTTATTAAGCAAACTATTAATACGTAATAAAGAGAATAATGTGGTATCGGAAATTAGTAAGTCTGTGCCTGTTACTGGTGTGGTAAATTATACCTGTATTATCATGTATTACTGACCAAATGTTGTGAGACAATAAATAAATAAACAAAATAATACAGTGTTCCCTCTCCTACCCCCCCCCCCCCCCAATATTAATGTAATGTCTCTTGAGACCTGAACCTCGGCGAGGTTGGTTCTCCCGGCTCCCCGATCCTTCCCCCCGAGGTACCGCGTGACCATGATCATGATCACCCTAGCCCAGGCGAAGGTTGTGAGACTGATTCCGGTCGAGCACCCTTCGCGCAAGAAACTAAATCTTCTTGTCATTAAAGATTTTTTTGACCACATTGGACTAAAGGGGGTGACAGGGGTCGTCCGGAGTAGCGGTGGTACCCTTGTCATCACGTTCGAAGAATGGGGGCAGGCCCACAAATTACCCCATCGAACGATCATCAATGGAGTCGACGTCATGTTTGACGCCCTACTTCAGGATAACTTGGTTTTGGGAGTCATTTCCCACTCTGAAATTGAGTATCTCGAAAGAGACGAACTTGGCGAGCTGATTGGAGATCAGCTCGCAGTACTTAGGAAGCTGACCAGCACAACTGCCCTGGTTGGTTCTCCTAAGGAACTTCCCAGCTCCGTTATACTGGGTTGGGAGAAAATCCCAGTGAAACCTCAACAGCCAAAACCCACTCGTTGCTACAATTGCCAGAAATATGGCCATCTGGCGAGGAAGTGTCGCGCTCCCAAGGTGTGCTCTAGCTGCGGGGCACCCGGCCACACCGACGCTGACTGCCAGGCGGCCGTTAAGAAGTGCGCGGCTTGTGGTGGCCCTCACTCCTCCTCCGACCGGCTTTGTCCCAAGTGGAGGGAGGAGTGCAGGGTGGCCAGGCTGCGGTCTAAGGAAAAGTTGACTTACAAGGAGGCTCTCCTTGCAGTCAAGACTCTAGAAAAAAACAACCAAGACCGAAACAAACAAGAAAAGAACAAACAAGACAAAAACGAACAAGAAAAGAACAATCAAGATATCAACAAAGAAGAACCTGATAATATTATAGAAGACCAGACAGAACAAGACCAAAAAGAAGAAGACGAAGAACAAGAAGTAGAATGGAAAGTAAAAACTAAAAGAAGAACAAAGAGAAAAAAGAAGACCAACCAATCAGCTTCGGCCGAAATAGCCTAACGGCGAAGAGGCCAGAAATCCCAAACAACTTGAACTTGAATGTAATGTCACTTGAGACCTGAACCTCGGCGAGGTAGGTTCTCCCGGCTCCCCGCTCCTTCCCCCCGAGGTACCGCGTGACCATGTTCACTTTTGACCAGGCGAAGGTCGTTAGACTGATTCCGGTCAGAAACCCTTCGCGCAAGGAACTCAATCTCCTTGTTATGAGAAAATTTTTTGACCTCTTCGGTATCAAGGGGGTGACAGGTGTCGTCCGGAGTAGCGGCGGTACCCTTATCGTCACCTTCGCCGAGTGGGGACAGGCTCGGCAATTAGAAAACGTTAGAACCCTCAATAGAATCAGCATCTTACCTCAAGCCTGCCCTCAGGATAACCTCGTGTTGGGAGTCATTTCCCACAAAGAAATTGAACATCTCGACAAAGAAGAGCTTGCTGAGCTGATCGGAGATCAGCTCACAATCCTTAGGAAGCTGACCAGCACAACTGCCCTTGTTGGTCTTCCTAGGGAACTTCCTAGTTCCGTTTTACTGGGTTGGGAGAAAATCCCAGTAAAACCATACGAGCAAAGACCCACTCGTTGTTACAAGTGCCAGAAGTATGGCCATCTGGCGAAGAAGTGTCGTGCTCGCGAGGTGTGCTCAAGCTGCGGGGCACCCGGCCACACCGACGCTGACTGCCAGGCGGCCGTTAAGAAGTGCGCGGCTTGTGGTGGCCTTCACTCCTCCTCCGATCGGCATTGTCCCAAGTGGAGGGAGGAGTGCAGGGTGGCCAGGCTGCGGGCTAAGGAAAAATTGACTTACAAGGAGGCTCTCCTTGCAGTCAAGAATCTAGAAAAAAACAAGCAAGACCAAAACAAACAAGAAAAGAACAAACAAGACAAAAACGAACAAGAAAAGAACAATCAAGAACCTGATAACGTAGAAGACCAGAAAGAAGAAGAAGACGAAGAACAAGAAGAAGAAATGAACAACCAAGACAAGAATAAACCAAAAAAACCCGAAGACGAAGAACAAGAAGAAGAATGGAAAGTAAAAACTAAAAGAAGAACAAAGAGAAAAAAGAAGACCAACCAATCAGCTTCGGCCGAAATAGCCTAACGGCGAAGAGGCCAGAAATCCCAAACAACTTGAACTTGAATGTAATGTAACAATACAGCAATCCGAAATTACCAAGCACATAATTATAAAATAACACAAAAACTATGATTGCTAAGCAGTTCCACATATTGAATGGATGTTTATATTATTACAGCTTACAACAACACGAAACACAGCTTCAGTTGCTTATATATTCTGTCTACTGGACGATAGCACTCTTATGAGATGATGTGGAGTGAGCAGGAAGAGGGAAGGGAGAGCATCAGAGCACTAGTATGCTGTCTCGTGTAATAAGGAATACTTAGTACGTGGATATAATTATACTAGTTTAGGTTGGGATAAACCAAACATACAGTATTGCATCCCATTCCAAGTAATGTTTACTCACATACTCTTGTTTGCTTTGGCCAACCTGGGACATGAGTGTCGTTGCGCGGGGGAGACACGCTATAAGAAAATGTAAGCTACTTTATCCACGTAGTCGCCAGTCAACAAAGGCTTAGGTGCTGAAATAGGTAGACAATATAAAATCAGCAGGCCGACAGGGTATTGCCCAAGACTAGGAGACATTAAGTTTTACTTTTAATTAAGATGCTATTGTTGACGCTGGGAGATATCCCACTGGGTGTTTCTATGCTCACCTCCATTCGACCTAGTGAAGATATCTGTAATTTTATCAGCTAATATCACGTTCGATATCTGTATGATTCATTCATAAGAGCTCTGATTTGACATTCGTCATGGTGTTTGACCATTACAAAACCTTACACAAAACATAATCACACCACACTCATTAAAAAGGCTAGCATTATCCACAATTTGGTCAACGTAATTTACATAAGAACATAAGAACATAAGAATGGAGGAAACTGCAGCGGGCCTATTGGCCCATACTGGGCAGTCCCGTTTACACCCAACCCCTATTGCTCATATGAGCATCCAACCTATGTTTGAAGCAATTCAGCGTTTTCGAGTTAATGATGATATTTGGTAACTTGTTCCATTCATCCACTACTCTGTTTCCAAACCAGTGTTTACCTATTTCACGCCTAAATCTAAATTTGTCCAATTTAAAACCATTGTTACGAGTTCGCTCCTGGTTGGATAATTTGAGTACCTTTGTAATGTCCCCTTTGTTTAGCCCTGCCTTCCATTTATACACCTCTATCAGGTCGCCCCTCGCTCTACGTCTCTCAAGGGAGTGCAAATTAAGATGCTTTAACCTGTCTCTATACTCAAGGTTCCTGATACCCGGGATTAGTCTTGTCATTCTCCTCTGGATTCTTTCCAAGGATTCTATATCCATTCTGCAATACGGTGACCAGAACTGGACTGCGTAATCCAGGTGTGGTCTCACAAGAGCAAGATACAGTTTTAGGATGACCTCGCTAGTCTTGTAACTAACACTCCTTTGTATGAACCCAAGTACTTTATTAGCCTTGTTACGAGCAAAAACACATTGTTTACTTGGCTTAAGGTTCCTACTTATCATTACTCCTAAATCTCTCTCGCAGTCGGATTTCTCTATGGCATCGTTGTTCATCTGGTATCTGGTTTCCCTGTTTACATTCCCTATACTGAGTACTTTACATTTGTCAATGTTGAATTTCATCTGCCATTTTTCAGACCATTCGAGACATTTGTTTAGATCCTCCTGTAGTTTTGCCGAGTCCTCGTCAGATTTGATAACACGTCCTATTTTAGTATCATCAGCAAATTTACTTATGTTGCTGTCTATGCCGATATCTATGTCGTTTATGTATATAATAAACAATAATGGTCCAAGTACTGAGCCTTGGGGAACTCCACTTGTGACGTTGCTCCAATGGGACTTAGTGCCGTTAATGCTAACTCGCTGTTTCCTGTCCTGTAACCACGCCCTAATCCATTTAAGGATGTCACCTTTGATGCCATGAGCTTCTACCTTTCTAATTAGTCTTTCGTGGGGTACTGTGTCGAAGGCTTTGCTAAAGTCGAGATATACCACATCATAATTGTGCCCCTCGTCCACTGATTCGAAAACTGATGAAAAGAATGTTAATAGATTAGTTAGGCAAGAACGTCCGCTTGTGAAGCCATGCTGGGAATCATTGATCAATCGGTGCTTCTCCAGGTGATTTCGAATAGAGTTTGAAATGATTGCTTCCAGGAATTTGCCTACTATTGATGTTAGACTGATTGGGCGGTAGTTAGAGGATAGTGATCTATCCCCCTTCTTGAAGATCGGTATTACATTCGCTATCCTCCAGGATTCTGGTACTACACCTGTTTTTAAGGACATGTTAAACAACTTTGCGAAGGGCATACTAAGCTCTTCCTTACATTCCTTTAATACTCTGGCAAATATCTCATCGGGACCAGGTGATTTATTAGGCTTTAGTTTGTCTACTTGCTTACTAACATCGTTACTAGTCACTACTATCTCACTTAATTTGTTTTCTTCACTATCTCTGAATAGAGTCGGTGCCTCGGGTATCATGTTTAAATTTTCGCTGGTGAAAACTGTTGAAAAATATTTATTCAAATTATTGCTCATTTCTCCGTCGTTATCAGTGAGCTCGCCGGAGTCTGACCGTAATGGTCCAATCTTTTCTCGTGTTTTAGTTTGGTACATTTGGTAGAATCCTTTGGGGTTTGTCTTTGCCTCCCTTGCTATCCTTACCTCATTATTCCTCTTTGCTTTCCTTATCTCGGTTTTAACCCTACTCGCCAATACCCTATAATAGTCCCGGAGGTGAATTTCGCCACGATTTATCCTTCTACCTATAGCCTTCCTTTGGCCAATGATGTTCTTTAAATAATTATTTATCCATTTAGGGTCATTGTTGTTTGATCTGAGTTTTTTGTATGGTATGTTCTGCCTTTGTGCATTAAGTAACTCACTATTTAAATTGTCGTGGAACTCGGCAATCTCAGATCTCGTTATCAGGTCCGTGTCATCTGTCAGGTTCACGGCCAAGCGCGACACCCCCTCTCTTAGCTGCCTCTTTAAACTGTCAAAGTTTGCCCTTCTGAAATCTGGTACTTTAGTGGAATTCTCCTTACGTCTGCCCTGAAAATCTAACTGGAATCGAATTTCTTTGTGATCGCTGTTTGCAAGTTCGTTCCCTACCTCGACATTGCTAATGAGGTTTTCTCTGTTTGACAAAACTAAATCCAATATATTATTACCCCGTGTGGGTTCGGTTATATGTTGACTTAGGAAACAGTCCTGGATCGTCTCGAGAAAATCCTCTGATTCTGAGTTTCCCGTAAGGTCGGTCCAATCTATTTGGCCAAGGTTAAAGTCGCCTACTATACAGACTTTGTTGTGTATGGAAGCCCTGCGCATTTCATCCCAGATAAGTCGCTCATTGACTCTGTCAAGATTGGGGGGTCTATATATTACTCCTGTGATTAATTTTTCCCGACCGTCGCTTAATTCTATCCAAATTGTTTCTGTATTCCTCTCAGTTTTTATTTCCTTATTTATTTCACACTTCAGATTATCCCTAACATAGATTGCTACTCCGCCTCCTTTCCTGGTCTGCCTATCGGTATGGAACAGTTTGTAACCCGCAATTTGGTATTCGACTGGTAATTCACGTGTGTCTAGGTTGATCCATGTTTCAGTGAATGCAATTATATCGATTTCTTCTGTACATACCAAGGCCCTAATATCATCCATTTTGTTTCTCATACTTCTACTGTTCGCGTAATATACATTTAAGTTAGTCGTGTTCTGAGTCCTTCCCTTACCGCGTTTAGTTTTAAACTCCCTGTCTAATTTAGTTATGTCATCATTCCTAACACTATTTCCCTGTAATCTTTCGCCTTGTTTACCCGCTCCCACTGCAGTCTCCTCCACCCCCGTGCCCCTATGTTCTCTTAGCAGTTTAAAGACTTCGATATCTTTTGAACTGCCCCCTCTAGAGCCCCAGCCAGGGTTGCTACTCCATCCCTAGACAGGTGCACCCCATCCCTAGCATAAAGGTCCCTTCTGCCATAGAAGTTGTCCCAGTTGTCAATGAATGGGACTGATATTGACTTGCAATATCTGTCAAGACGGTCGTTAACACCAACTGCCCTTGACAACCATTCACTGCCAACTCTCCTTCTAGGCAGGACACCGCATATGATAGGGATCCCTCCCTTAGTCCTAATACGATCTATGGCTGCCTTGAACTTATCAAGAAGTTCCTCGCTCCTACACCGGCCAATATCATTGCCTCCTGCACTGAGGCAGATAATGGGTTTGTTCCCATTACCAGACAAGATATTGTCCATCCTGTCAATTATATCCCCCACCCCAGCTCCTGGCAAACACACCCTCATCCTATTTTTGTTTTTACCACAAAAGGCCCTGTCCATGTACCTTACCTGTGAGTCACCAACAATTTAAAGTTTTTATACCTTCCTTGTCATCCCTGTCCCTGACTGTACTAACGTCCAATTCGTCTATCAAGGGACTGAACGGGTTGGTACACTTAGCTGTTGTTGTCGTTGTTGTCGTATCCTTGGTGTGCTTCTTCACCAAAAGCTTTGTCTTCCCACTACTCACAATTTTCCACTCGCTTGATTTTTCGTCAGCCACTGGCTTTACTCGTCCAGCCTCTCCTTTTAACATCGCCAGCTCTTCCCTTAATTTCAAGTTCTCCAACTTGACCTTCGCCAATTCTTCAGTGGACCACTCCAGTTTGGTCACCAAACTCTCATACCCAAGACCGCACCTTGCTCTGGCCATATCTGATAATTATCCCTCCGGAGCTAACCCTGCCGTGACCTTTCCCCTAGTGAGGTCAGAACATCGCTACCTCTCAATTTCAGGAACCATTGACATTTGGTTAGTGAACCTACCACATTACATAAACTGAATAACAATTATGTAAAGGAACTATAATTATTATACATATTTGTAAGTCCATATCTGGGTAGAACACTAGACGAGACAGTCCCCACGTGGTGTTGGGTCTTCACCCTCCTCTCTTTACCCCAACTGTCGTTCGTCAATGCATTAGTTTCTCTGTTTGTTAGCCCTTTAACCAATCAGAGTGCGAACTAGGTTTTCGAGACAGTCAATCACGGATAAACAGTGGTGTTGTCTGGCTTCCAGCCATGAAGGGTCACTCACCTCCGGACGTCCACGTGGATAGGCAACGGACTCAGTTAATCTTACGGGGTCAGATCATCGCCCTGCGAGACAACGGCCTCAGTATAAGTGCCATCGCTCACCAGTTAAGTGTCTCGCCTAAGACTGTTTCCAAGTGGATGCAGAGATGGGAAACTTGACAGAACTGGGTGTGTATGAATGCATAAATGTTTTATGCAATATTTTTATTCACTCCTAATGTGGGTAAAACACCCTATAACCTGGAGGAGACAGTCCCCACGTGATGTGTGTAAAACACCCCATAACCTGGAGGAGACAGTCCCCACGTGATGTGGGTAAAACATCCTATAACCTGGAGGAGACAGTCCCCACGTGATGTGGGTAAAACACCCTATAACCTGGAGGAGACAGTCCCCACGTGATGTGGGTAAAACACCCTATAACCTGGAGGAGACAGTCCCCACGTGATGTGGGTAAAACACCCTATAACCTGGAGGAGACAGTCCCCACGTGATGTTGGTAAAACATCCTATAACCTGGAGGAGACAGTCCCCACGTGATGTGGGTAAAACACCCTATAACCTGGAGGAGACAGTCCCCACGTGATGTGGGTAAAACATCTTATAACCTGGAGGAGACAGTCCCCACGTGATGTGGGTAAAACACCCTATAACTTGGAGGAGACAGTCCCCACGTGATGTGGGTAAAACACCCTATGACCTGGAGGAGACAGTCCCCACGTGATGTGGGTAAAACACCCTATAACCTGGAGGAGACAGTCCCCACGTGATGTGGGTAAAACATCCTATAACCTGGAGGAGACAGTCCCCACGTGATGTGGGTAAAACACCCTATAACCTGGAGGAGACAGTCCCCACGTGATGTGGGTAAAACATCCTATAACCTGGAGGAGACAGTCCCCACGTGATGTGGGTAAAACACCCTATAACCTGGAGGAGACAGTCCCCACGTGATGTGGGTAAAACACCCTATAACCTGGAGGAGACAGTCCCCACGTGATGTGGGTAAAACATCCTATAACCTGGAGGAGACAGTCCCCACGTGATGTGGGTAAAACATCCTATAACCTGGAGGAGACAGTCCCCACGTGATGTGGGTAAAATACCCTATAACCTGGAGGAGACAGTCCCCACGTGATGTGGGTAAAACACCCTATAACCTGAAGGAGACAGTCCCCACGTGATGTGGGTAAAACACCCTATAACCTGAAGGAGACAGTCCCCACGTGATGTGGGTAAAACACCCTATAACCTGGAGGAGACAGTCCCCACGTGATGTGGGTAAAACATCCTATAACCTGGAGGAGACAGTCCCCACGTGATGTGGGTAAAACACCCTATAACCTGAAGGAGACAGTCCCCACGTGATGTGGGTAAAACACCCTATAACCTGAAGGAGACAGTCCCCACGTGATGTGGGTAAAACACCCTATAACCTGAAGGAGACAGTCCCCACGTGATGTGGGTAAAACACCCTATAACCTGGAGGAGACAGTCCCCACGTGATGTGGGTAAAACATCCTATAACCTGGAGGAGACAGTCCCCACGTGATGTGGGTAAAACACCCTATAACCTGGAGGAGACAGTCCCCACGTGATGTGGGTAAAACACCCTATAACCTGGAGGAGACAGTCCCCACGTGATGTGGGTAAAACACCCTATAACCTGGAGGAGACAGTCCCCACGTGATGTGGGTAAAACATATTATAACCTGGAGGAGACAGTCCCCACGTGATGTGGGTAAAACACCCTATAACCTGGAGGAGACAGTCCCCTCGTGATGTGGGTAAAACACCCTATAACCTGGAGGAGACAGTCCCCACGTGATGTTGGATTTTCACCCTCCTCTCTATACCCCAACTAGGTTTTCCCAGAGAGCCAATCACGGATAACAGATGTGTAGTCCTGGCTTCCAGAGTAGTAGTGTTGCCAACCGTAAGGTAATGACCCTAGGCGTTGGGTAATTCAGCCTCATTTCCTGGTCTGTAGGGCGGTAGAGTATTTTTGCAAAAACAGAGCAAACCGTAGGGTAATTACGAATTTTTCACATGAGTCATATATATTTTGCAGCAAAAGATAAATGATATATACGGAAAGGGACATGCCCAAAAAGGGTAATCCATATTTTTATTCTCTATTGCCCTCTACTCTGTCAAAAGGAGAACTTTGCCTCAACGATAAGTAATTATAGTCACCCGTCATTACATAAAATGCTTCTCGTGAATTTGGCAGCTGACAGCGCATCAGCTGTGTAAACATAAACATGAGTCGGACAGGGCTAGATGTGAGCACGCTGCCATCTTCCTTGGTAATTGGACTGTATTAACAATATTATGCCTGTGCGAGTGGAACAAGCTTACCAACTTTGTAGTAAGTGCTGGAACGCTGGAAAGTTTCAAAAGGAGGCTAGATAGATTCATGGATGATAGAGAGTGATAGTAACTCTCGACAGGAGCTGCCATGCACACTGCACAGGCCAACCGGCCTATTGCAGACTCCTTATGTTCTT
The DNA here is from genome assembly GCA_958450375.1 of Homarus gammarus. Classification (NCBI taxonomy): domain Eukaryota; kingdom Metazoa; phylum Arthropoda; class Malacostraca; order Decapoda; family Nephropidae; genus Homarus; species Homarus gammarus. The sequence continues at coordinate 71,986 of CAUDMG010002609.1, forward strand.
ATTTTCTTATGTTCTGTGTTACCCCTTTATTTAGGACTGTGTTAACAGGACAACATAGTGGCAGCATGACTGATTCCCCCTCTACACCCAAAAAGAAAAGACGTTACCGTCGGGAGCTAGATAAAGAAGAAAGGGAAACTCCCAGGAAACAAAGGTTTAGAGATGTGTGGCTGGAGGTAAGAACCGCAAGCTATTTTAAACATATTTTAGTGAAATATTTTGTTTGTTCAATTTCTTATTTTTCTTATGATTCATTTTGGATCCATCATACTTCAACATTCTTCTGGTGTCCAAAATGATGTTGTTACTCAGTTGCTGGCAGTTATTTCACATGATGCACGAGATTGTTCCCCAGAGTCAGTTGCAAATGCAACTCAGAAAATGATTTGAGGAGAAAGACATCCCCCTACACAATATGATAGGAATGGCTGCTGATAATGCTAGTGTCATGGTAGGAGAACAGAATTCTTTAATGACAAAATTAAGACAGGAAGTTGATAGAAGTTTCACACTGTTGAGGTGTATTTGTCATTGTATGCACATTGCTGCAAGTAAAGCAGCTCTCAAGCTACCTACCCGTGTGGAAGCTTTCATTGGGAATATTTCCAGCTATTTTTGGCATAGCATAAAACGGCAGGCACAGCTTGTAGAATTAAAGACATTTATGAATGCTGAAAAGCAAAACATTCTGAGACCATCTGATACACTGTGGCTTGCCATGCAGCATTGCATATCTCGCATTCTTGATCAGTGGGAAGTATTAAAATTGCTGTTCTTTCAAGCACAAATTGAGGATAGAAATCTTTCAGCTGAACACATAATGCATATTTAGAATTCATGAGGTTTATTCTGGGATACTTCACTTCTCTCAATACTCTCTTTCAGAGCAAAAAGAATCTGGTTGGTGTAATACAGAAAGAGAGCCAAAGAACTGCTAGACTTCTTAGTAAGAACTTCATAAAGCCACAATATTTGTGTGATGTATCCAAGATTGAGCCCTTAAATTTGGATCACCCTCTACCTCTATCTGAAATCCATCTCGGGAAAAAGTGTGAAGATCTACTTAAACAAGAAAACCTTAAATCTTGTGATATCACTGAGTTCAAAACTAGATGTTTTTCATTTTATCAGACAGCTTTTCAGGAGATAAATTAAACGTTGCCATTAAATGATCCTTTCTTTCAAGAAGTAGAGTTTATTCAACTATCAGTTGCACTTGATTTGCAAGTAGAAGCAGAATTCCATCTCATAGTCTCCTTAAAGTTTCTCTTAGACTAATCTTTAAAACCCAGAGTTCAATTAAAAAATTCTTTAAAATTAAAGACACCATACTCACACACCTGCACTCCTCAGTTGTTTATCAATTTACGTGTGCTAGCTGTAGGGCAGGATATATAGGTAAAACTAAAGACATTTGATAACTCGCATCCATGAAATCTTGGGCCGTTCCGTTCGAACAGGCCATTTAATAACACAACCACCACATTCGGTTATTCGTAACCACGCCCACCAACATGACCACCCGTTTTCGCCGTTTGATTTCTCAGTTCTTGGCAAGAGCGACTGTGAGACGGACCTCCTCATTATGGAGGCATTACACCAATATAAAGAAAAGCCATCCATTTGTGATATGGCTTCCTGTGAATTGTTGTGTTTTTCGCACTAAAGCTCGTCTGAATTAAGGTAATACCCCCCCCCCCCCCCTGTATATTATATTTCAAACTTTTTATGCCTGATTTTAGCTTTGTATGTAGGTCTTTTGTCATTTTTGTCGGTTTTAAATTGAATTGCTATTTTTGTTTATTTTATCGAAGGTAAATTTTCGTATAAATGTTATATTTTGATTGTATATCACCTGTATTTTTTAAACTTTTTTAAAACTTTTGTCTTCTAGGCTCTGATGATGGAAAATGATTTTTCCGAAACGTTAGCGATTAAAAGAAGCCCAACTTAGTCAAGTTGTTTGTGTTTTCCCTGGTTCTCCTCTTCGTTATAAAACTACGCTTTCCACGTAACAAGTCCATTGCTGAAGTTATATATATATATATATATATATATATATATATATATATATATATATATATAATCAACGACCTCACCAGCAAGGAATCGAACCCTCGACCTACTGGGTGTGACTAGGGAGCGCTTACCGGCTAGGCCACAAGGACACAAGTCCGCGTGTTAATTGGACTAAAAATGAAGTATATATATATATATATATATATATATATATATATATATATATATATATATATATGCTGATAACCACCAGGAAAGAAGAAAACACGAAGTTCCCAAGCGCTTTCGTGTAATTCACATCTTCAGGGGTGAGTACTCACCCCTGAAGATGTGAATTACACGAAAGCGCTTGGGAACTTCGTGTTTTCTTCTTTCCTGGTGGTTATCAGCATATACCTAGATCACGCGCACCTACAGTGATTTACTTGCATATATATATATATATATTATGTATATATACTCTATTATAGTTTCCCAAAATTTGCATTATCTTTTCGTCGAATATGAATGCTCCGATTTTGATTATTAAATTAAAAAAAATACATTTAAGTCACAATAAATCTACATTGCACACAGTAAATACAGTCAATATCAAATTATAATCAAACGTACATTAGTAAAGTGTTTAACCTTTTACCGATTGCCAATTTTCGACTACATATGCCTTTGCCAATTAATTTGCATATTTCTCATAAAGTAATAAAGATAATGAGATAATTAGAAATTAATAATGTTTGTATTGTAATTACCTATGCACTTATACAAGGTGGAAGAATCTTATTTGGTTATAATACTTCGTGCTATCAATAACTTAAGAAACGCCTACGTAAGAATTCGTGACTTTTCATTACCGTAACTGAGATTGGGCATTGATTAACTTCCTTACCAACATTGGGATTCTTGTGAAACATTAGTCACTCGTTTTCTAACGTATTGGCAACATTCAGACTAATTCTGGAGGCTATTGATGAAATGCAAAGAAGTTAGAGCTGTGCGAGTGAACAGTATTGATCCAGCAGTATGCTCACATTTTCACGGTGTGACAGGCTATTGCATGTCCACCTGCATTTTTCCGACCTTTCAATATGTCTATTTTCATAATGCAAAGAGAAATTTATGGTACTCTTTTGCACACAAACACCTCATCAGCTGCAGGACTATTACTGTTTGAGGGAATATAAGCTCCGTGTTAACTGTCTGTAGATAAATTATTTTATTACAATGAATTCTACAGGCAAATTGCAACCACACTTCATATATAAGTTTTTTTATTCACAGTTGATGAACCCTAAAGATTTTATTTCGATCGGAAGTATCAGTGATGCCACTGACGGCTCAAGTCTAATAAGTACCTCTCGCTGTACTTACTTGGAGTATTTGTCAGGGAAAAGCGGCAAGTGGGTATTGAGGGTGAGACCTCGCTGGGGCGTCCAGAAGGCAAGACGCATCGCTCGGTCCTCTGGAGAACTGTATGGTAAGTGTATGTACACATTGCACCTGTGAATAATACTGTTACTATAATAACTGTAATAGTAATGCTTTGGTATAAGGCAGCACAACATGCTTCTTCTTCGGTGTAAAAATATGCAACTGATAAGATTTCCTAATTCAACCCCATCAGTTTTTAATGCAAAATTTTGCAACTTGTTATCCTGAGCATCAAAATTCCTTCCGCGTGACCATATTTCTCAATGTGGCATTAACCTCATTAGGTTAATCTAAAAGAAAGGGGAATTTGAAATACAATGCACTACATACTTCAATGTCTCAGGTGCGTCTTCCACAATGACGACCATAGCGTTCATCCTGGAAAAGGTCCTGTGGATGTAGCGTAGGTCCGGGAGGGGCAGGTGAGTTATGGCGAGGAGTCTCGTCGACCACACCAGGAGGTGGCCCTTGAGGGACCACTCGGCGAAGGTGGCGAGGAAGGCTGGGTCGTCGCTCACCACCACCACCGTCACGCACCATGACACCTGCCGCAGCTGTTGACGTCAACATGATAAAAGTTATATGACTGATCTACCCGCCTATGTAGTAGTGATGCCACTGCTTGAAAAAATAGCAAGATCTTGAAAAATGGACCCCAATCTTGAAAGCTTCAAAGAAAAATTTTAAAACTATAATATTCTTGAAATATATTTTTTTTCACATTTTCTCATTAATTTATTGTTTTGATATTTTACGAACAGGCTTTGGTAGTGACAGCTGTTCATTATGGTATGCAGTGCAGTGCCTACACTGTTCCTGTTTCCGTGACCGAATATTGGATGTCTTGGGATAAATCTCCTATTGTATATGTTGGGCAGTTGTAGTTCAATAGTTTTATCAAGTCTGGGGCCGGTAGGTAGTTCCTTCTTGGCGGTAAATATGCTGTGGCTATTGCTATTTCTCCAAGTGTGGTAGTTATTTTTATTCCCACGACTTTGACTTGAATTAAATGCTAGTGACAGGGGGAAGGAGGTTCAGCGGAAGGATAAACATACATAAGAACATAAGAAAATAAGGAGTCTGCAATAGGCCGGTTGGCCTGTGCATGGCAGCTCCTGTCAAAGTTATTACCTCTCTATCATCCATGAATCTATCTAGCCTCCTTTTGAAACTTTCCAGAGTTCCAGCACTTACTACAAAGGTGCTAAGGTAGGATTGAAGTGAATTTTAGAAGGAGAGAAAGGTGCCGTGGCTAAATACCGCTTGCTTTATTTTGGGTTTAAGTTGGAGGCAGCAGCAACTCGCCTGGACGCGGCGAGAAGGTGGCAGGACAGAGTCAGGTGAGCGTCAGGTGCGTGTTGGGTTGGGCAATGGTTTTTCAGTACTTGGTCGGCTTGATTGGGTGTGGTGTTTTCTTGTTTGGAAAAAATGTCTTGGTCTTCTGTCTTGGTATTCTTGTTAGCCTGAAGCTGGTTTTCTTCTTACTCTCCTCCTCCTCTTGCTCTCTTGAAGTGTCCATTCATTCGTGTTTGGGTCCTGTTCTTCGTCTTCATCGTGTCTTAGGTTTTCGTAGGTGTGGAAGAAGTCGGAGACGGTGAGCTTGACTACGTGGGCTTCTGCTCCTGGGGCCTCGTGTTGTTCTTGTTTCTTTGTGACGTGTGTCTATTCTTGATTTTTCTTTTCTTCTAGTTTTTTCTTGTCTTGGGCGTGTACAGCAAGGAGGGCCTCTTTGTAGTTCAGTTTCTTGTCAAGTCGAGCCTTGGCTATCCTGCATTCCTCCTTCCATTTGGGGCAGGTCCGATCGGCGAAGGAATGTGGGCCGCCATAGGCAGCGCATTTTTTCACTGTGTTAGGGCAGACGGTGTAGCGGTATCCGGGGCTACCGCACAGGGAGCAGGTGTCCTCCTGCGCCTCACACTTGTTGACAGTGTGACCGTAGTGCTGGCATTTGTAGCAGCGTTTCGGTCTGCAGTAGGGCTTGACTGGCAGTTACCCACGCCAGTTGAGCCTCCTTGGATAGGGTTGCATGGTGTCCGATGAGGGCAGTGGTGACGGCAGTGGTGTCGGACAGCTTCTTGATAACTTGGAGTGTTTCCTTGTGGAGTTCGCTCAGCTCTGCTTGGTCCACGTGGGCAATTTCGGCGTGGGAGATTACTCCCAGCTTCAGGTTGTCCCTTTTGTAGGCAATCATTTTTATTGGGATGCCGTTGATGTCGGGGATCTCCGCGAGCTGTACGGGCATACCCTTCTCGGCGAAGGTGATCTTGATGTCTCCATGGAGCTTCAGTCTTTCCACCTTGGTAACCCCCATGATCCCATTAGTTTCAAAGAACTTCTTGAGAAAAGGAGGTTTAATTTCTTAGGGCAGGTCGGCTTATCCGCCCCACCTTGTCAAACTCGTAACCGTTCATGGTGAGAGAGGGTTAGAGAGTGTGCTTGCCGGATCGGGAGGAGAGCTGTGAAGTGAGCGGCACTGTTGATTGGCTGAGGTGAAGGCGGTAACTGGCCAATCACGGCGCAGTCCGAAAGAGAGGCCCGATCTGAGGAACTCGCCGCTGGTTGGCTGGTAAGCGGACGGCAAGTGACAAATCGGCAGTTGCAGGGGAGAGTATCCACTACATGCCTATTCATATCATATATTTGTAAATTCTGTGAAGTAGTACGCATCAGTGCTATAGGTATACTTGTATATATAATAGGAATAATTCCTGCAGTGATTTTACTTAAACTTTAGTTTAGTCTTCCTTCCAACCAGTAAATATTTTCTTTTTCTGTTATACTGAGAATATCAAGTGTGCCTATTCAAATAATATAATATATTTGCAAATTTTGTGAAATAGTATGGAATAAAGTCGATATACTTGTAACTGTTTATTATTTTGTCAGACCTTCAATTGTTTTATCAATCTTGAAAGATTCAGACACTAATCATGAAAGATTTTTTATTATGATTGGCACACTGCACGGTGAGAGTGACCTACCCGCCTCACCAGTAATGTAAAAGTGACCTACCCATCTCAGTAGTAATGTTAGAGTGACCTATCCGCCTCAGTAATAATGTGAGAGTGACCTACCCGCCTCAGTTGTAATGTGAGTGACCTACCCGACTCAGTAGTAATCATATACTGGCAATAATACCACATCTATTCTGTCAGAGGACACACACAAAGACTAAGCACAAAGAAAATGCGGCAGCAATGAAGAGAAGATTGACACTGTGGCAGAAGGGGGCCCTTGGTGATCTCCTATGTGAAACAAGAACACTGCAGGAGACGGAAAGCAAAACACCGATGATGCTGCAAGAAAGCTTAGAAACAAAATGCGTGTGGGAAAAGTGTCTTTGGAGGTAAGATCTCTCACAGAGGAATCCACCATTGGGGTCCTGCCAATAAACAGAGCGGCATTAAAACAACTGAAAGAAAAACATTTCTCTGCAAGTGATGATGAAGGCATCAGGTTTCAGGGTGCCTATATCCCACCAAATGCTGTCCTGTTCGAGAAAATAACAGGAGGGATGGTGTGGAAAAAGGCACTGAAGACTCAGGGCGGTGCCGGCCCTTCAGGTCTGGATGCAAACGGATGGAGAGTCATCCTCAGCACTAACAAGTTTGGCCCCGCAGCAAGTGATCTCTGCACGGCCATTGCCGTCCTTGCAAGAAAGCTGGCATCCTCATGCTGCCATCACCTTCATGCTCAGACAGCCTGCCGCCTCATTCCCCTGGATAAGAACCCAGGATGTAGGCCAATAGGAGTGGGGGAAGTGCTGAGGCGAATCATCGGAAAATGCATAATGAAGGTGGTAAAGGATGTTGTCAGGGCAGCAGCAGAGAACCTGCAAGTTTGTGCTGGACAACAAGCTGGAGGGGAAGCTTCCATTCACGCCATGAGAACGATATTTGAGCAACGCGATTGTGAGGCCGTTCTCCTGGTCGACGCTTCAAACGCATTTAACATACTTAACCGCAAGGCCGCACTGCACAACATCAAGATAAAGTGTTCAAGCTTTGCAATATGCGTTGAAAACTCCTATAGGAATCCATCAAACCTTTATATAGTAAACAACAAGGCTCTAACAGGTGATACCATCATACAGTCAACCGAGTGAACAACACAGGGGGACCCTGTTGCAATGGCAATGAATGCAATTGGCCTATCAGTGCTCCAACAAGAAATAAAATTTTAAACAACTTAGGTCAAAGAAGTGGTGTATGCTGACGACCTTACAGGAGCAGGAAAAGTGGTGGGACTTGGTAACAACGCGAGAGCCACAAATAGGTTACCACCCAAACGCCAGCAAATCCTTCCTCATCGTGAAGCCAGAACATTATGAACGGGCAAAGGAGGTTTTTGGCGGAAGTGAGGTCAAAATAACTAAGGACGGCCAAAGACATCTAGGGGCAGTAATTGGCACTACGAACTTCAAGACCGAGTACGTAGCGGGAAAGGTGAATGAGTGGGTTAGTGAAATCCAAGCTCTGTCTGAGATTGCTAACACAAAGCCACATGCGGCTTTTGTTGCATTCACCCATGGAGTCAAGCATCGTTGGAACTACCTGATGCGTACTATCCCTGATATCGGACCCATCCTCCACCCTCTGGAAGAAGCTATCATTGTCAAGTTTATTCCCAAATTAGTGAAACACACTTACTTAACCCCAGCAAAGAGAGCAATTCTTGCACTTCCATCAAGACTGGGAGGGATGGGACTAACCAATCCAGAGGAGATTGCTGCCACCGAACATCAAAATTCACTTCAGCTCACGGCAGACCTCACGGACCACATAATAGCCCAGAATGCAACAGGGGAGGTCGATACCAGTGAAGTAAACAAGATTCGTAGGTCCTTTACGACAGATCGACAGCACTTCCAAAATGATAAGTTGCAGCAACTGTTGCTGCAGGTTCCAGAAAATTTGAAACAAAAAGTAGCTATAGCGCAGGAGGTGGGCGCCTCGAACTGGTTAACTACGTTACCGATAAGGGCAATTGCTCTAAGGTACAGTCAGCCAGTAGAAGGTTTGCCCTCCCAATGCGTATGTGGCTCTTCCTATGACGGCGATCACGCCATGGTGTGCAAGAAAGGAGGCTTCATATGCATGAGGCATGACGAAGTAAGGGACCTTACAGCAAATATGTTGAAGGAAATCTGCCGGGATGTCATGGTAAAACCGACCCTCCTTCCATTGGATGGTGAGAACTTCCAACATAGGACTTCAAACACATCTAACGAAGCCCGTGTTGACGTCAGTGCTCGAGAATTCTGGACAAGAGGACAGCGAGCTTTCTTCGACATCAGGATTTTCGATCCCATGGCGGCATGTCACCGTAACCTAGCTCTCGATGCTGCACATAGGAGGAACGAGAACGACAAGATAAGGGCATATAGGGAGAGAATCCAAAACGTTGATCAAGGCAGCTTCACTCCTCTAGTATTCACAACCTCTGGTGGGATGGGATCAAGTGCAAGATGTTTCTACGCCAGACTCGCGGAGGTGATCTCCGAACAGAAGCAGCAGCCCAGACGTTATGTTACAGCCTGGATGAGATGTCGACTGTCTTTCTCTCTCCTTTGGTCGGCTTTGCTCTGCCTCAGGGGAACGAGAGCTCCTGCCCCAATTCCGACAACTGCTGCAGATATTGACTATGAGGCTACTGTCACTGTATGCCGCATAGATCTGAGGCACAACTAATTTAACACAGATAGGATAGCTACTTTTGCATTAGGATACTTAATATTAAGGTAATTAAATGGTGGCGAAGGTGTGGCTATTGGGGGAGGCTGGAGGCCACGTTTAGTAAAAAAAAAAAAAAAATGTGAGTGACCTACCCGACTAAGTAGTATTGAATTGAATTGAATTGAATTGAAACAGTCTATTTAGCCAGAAAAACACAGATACAGAGTGGATAATAATAACAATATTAACATAACTGAGCCAGTTGAGAACCTGATCTCTCTTTGAGGCACCTCATATATACTATACTATCTCAAGGATGTATTATGTAACATTTACTATCATCTGGAATAGGACAATAGCATGGTAGTAATAAGTACATATTATAGTGTTACCACGGTTATCACATCAATATTTATTTATTTTATTATTTATTATTTTTTATTATTTTATTTTTTATTTATTTTTATTATTATTTTGTTTATTTTTCATTTATACATACATATACACACACACACACACGCACACATATATATATATATATATATATATATATATATATATATATATATATATATATATATATATATATATATATACATATACATACACATACACATATACAGGTACATATAAATTAGAGAGGAATTTAAAAACCTAAGTATAATGGGGGAGCAGTACAACCTGGGTTGTACAGTAATTAGGTTGAACAAGAGGACAGAGCTGTCAGGATTATGTCTAGTTGGCAATTATGTTTATTGCAGTGGTAATTACTTATTTATTTACATTATAATTTCTGATAAAACGGTTTTGATGGTACAATAAAAGCTGGTTCTGTAAATATAGTAAGTGTTACAAGAAGTATTAATACTTGGACAATAGATATTTTTTTAGAGATGATTTAAAGGAAGGGAGCGTAGTCTTTGCTGGGATGTGTGGGGGTAATTTGTTCCACACCTTCACACCATGATATTTTATGGAGGTCTGGTACTGAGAGGAGCGCATGGGGGTGGTCTTAGTAGCTCAGGGTGCCTTAAGTTGTATCTCTGGTTATTCCGGAACTGGAAGTAATTATTTTCAAGCAAGTGATTGATAGATATGTAAACAAAGAGGACACAGCAGTATGTGTTAATATCCTCGAATTTTAAGAATTTCAATACAGCAAATTTTTCGTTTGTGTGATCTGTTTTTTTCAAGTAAGTTATTGTCCGTACAACTCTCTTTTGTGCAGTAACCGGAGATTGTGTTTTTGAAGAGCCAGAGGCCACCCATAGTATGCGACAGTGTATCAAGTGTTGGTAAACAAGATCATGATAGATTTCTTTCATTGCTGTGAGAGTGAGTGACTGTCGAGTGTGATACATGATACTGCACTGTTTATTGATTTTACTGTGAATGGCTTGTATGTGGTTTCTCCGGTTAAGTTTCTCATCAACAATAACTCCGAGGAATTTAGTATTTTGTTCGCATTTTAGGACTATATTACCAAAGTACAGGGGGGTTCAAGTCTGGAGGCAAATTTTTTCTTCTGTGAAAGATCGTGTAGTGGGTTTTCTCAAGGTTTAAGGTGAGTTTATTACGGATTACCTAGGTCACGAATTTAGTTAATTCAGTGTTCATAGTTTTCATCATGGAATGGAGGTCTGAGTTGCTGGCATAGAGATTACTATCGTCTGCAAATAAGTTGTATTTTATGAGTGAGCTGGCGTGGACTATGTCGTTTATGTACAACAAAAACAGTGCTGGACCGAGAATCGAACCTTGGGGGGACTCCATTCAAGATTGGCGAGGAGTCAGATTGGTGGTTATTATAACAGACATACTGCATCCTGCTGGACAGATATGAGGTAACCCAATTGTGGGACAGGCCCCTAACGCCGTAATGTTCAAGCTTTGAAAGGAGGATGGTATGGTCGACAGTACCGAAGGCTTTAGAGAGGTCCAAGAATATACCGACTGTGAACTGACTGTCATCAAAGGAATTTAAGAAGTCATTAGTAAAGGATAGCAGAGCACTCTCAGTCGACCTTCTAGCTCTAAATCCAAACTGGGAGTCTGTAAAGATGTTATTGGCATTGCAGAAGGAATTTAGTCTATTACATGCTAGCTTTTCCAGTATCTAACTCAAGGCTGGGAGGACTGATATGGGGCGGTAATTCTTGAAGAGACCTTTATCCCCAGATTTTTATATGCCGGGTGGACTTTAGCAATTTTCAGTTTATCAGGAAAGACACCACTAGTGAAGGAGGCGTTACAAATGTGTAGGAGAACAGGTAGTAGTAAGTGGGCCACTTTCTTAATGATGCTCATTTGTATATTGTCTTCGCCTGCTGCTGCATCTTTGGACATTTTTATGATGGCCAGTAATTCATCTGCTGTGACAGGGGATAAGAACAGCTCATTTTGCTGTCTGTTTTGCAGGTAGGCTCTAAATTCCTCATGGTGATCAGGGATGCTCTCTGCAAGATTTTTGCCAACATTAGTAAAATATTCATTGAAGTGGTTGGCAATGAGGAAGGGTTCCGTTATAACTGAATCATTTATCATGAAAGCTGAGTGGGGGGCCGAAGGCTGAGTGTTCCTGTTTTGATTAGAATTTATAACATTCCAGGTTTTCTTACTGTCGCCTGATGCTGACTGGAGCTTATTTGTATAATAGTTACGTCTGGCATTTCTAACTGCTTGTGTTACTCTGTTTCTGATACTTCGGAAAGCATCACCGAAAGTTATGGGTCTTTTTGCAAATTTCCTTTGGAGTTTGTGTTTTTCCTTAATCATTATCTTAATTTCGCTTGTGATATAGGGTTTGGAAATGGATACAGTTTTCACTGACTTAGTCTTGAGCGGGAAGCATTTATCAAAGCAAGCATTGAAGATGCAAGAGAAATTACTGCTGTTCACATTAGGGTTGTTGGAGGCATAGACAAGATCCCACTTAGCATTCATTAGGTTGTTTTCAAAAAGGAGCATGTTGTCGGCGCAGTAGTCTCTGTATTGAATTGAGACTCTACTAGACGTTTCAGGTCTTGTGGCTGTTTTATACATGGCAAAAAATGGGAAGTGACCTGAGATATTGTTATAAATACTTCCACTTGCCTGGTTGTTAGGAGTGTTGCTAGTCCAGATATGATCTATCACGGTGGCAGAGGTGGCAGATATTTTTTTTTTTTTTTTTTTTTTTTTTTATGGGGATTAGCCCACCCGGGCACAGGTCACTGACCCACATCAGGGCCTGGGGGGGCGAAAATATAATAATAATAATAATAATAATAATAATAATAAAAATTATATATATATATATGTATATATATATATATATATATATATATATATATATATATATATATATATATATATATATATATATATATATATATATAAAACAAAGAAATATGTGTGTTTGTGTTTGTGTGTGTGTCCGCACGAGAATCTCGGAACCTACTTTACCGATCTGTAGTGATGATGGATGGTGTTATATGTAGTGATGGTGGGTTTGGTTATAGTGTTGAAGAAGAGTTTAGAATGACAGGTAGCAAGAAGGTCTAATACTGAGGTGTATGTTTCTGATTTTAATAGATCAAGGTTGATATCTCCTGTGATGTAGCAGTCTGTCCTCTCTGAACTTATGAGAGATATAAGCTCCGAAAATTGAATAAGAAAATTCCTTACATTAGTGTGGGGTCTTCTGTAGATTATCCCTACTAGGAGAATTCGTGTATCGTTACGTAATTCAGTGAAAACACTCTCCATGAACCTACCCGCCTCAGTAGTAATGTGAGAGTGACCTACCCGACTCAGTAGTAATGTGAGAGTGACCTACCCGCCTCAGTAGTAAGGTGACAGTGACCTACCCGCCTCAGTAGTAAGGTGACAGTGACCAACACACCTCAGTAGTAATGCTAGAGTGACCTACCCGCCTCAGTAGTAAGGTGACAGTGACCTACCCACCTCAGTAGTAATGTGAGAGTGACCTACCCGCCTCAGTAGTAATGTGAGAGTGACCAATTCGCCTCAGTAGTAATGTGAGAGTGACCTACCCGACTCAGTAGTAATGTGAGAGTGACCTACCCGCCTCAGTAGTAAGGTGACAGTGACCTACCCGCCTCAGTAGTAAGGTGACAGTGACCTACCCACCTCAGTAGTAGTGCTAGAGTGACCTACCCGCCTCAGTAGTAAGGTGACAGTGACCTACCCACCTCAGTAGTAATGTGAGAGTGACCTACCCGCCGAGCCTCGTCGACCACCCGGGAGAGCTGCGCCTGCGTCACGTTAGCGTCCTGGCCGTCCACTGCCACCTCGAACAGCCCCACACCACAAGGGTTCCGGAACTGATCCAAGAAGTCCTGCAATAATATCGTATCTCTTACGCTGAAGCACATTAAATCGTTTAATTTTTAAAAAGTGGAAATAATGATAGCCAAGCTCACTTACCGTAAAGACAGTGATAGCGAAGGTCTTGCCATCTGTGAAGAAGAACATTGAACACTGAGGAGTGGATGCTGTCGTCAACAAGGTCGCCAGCCATTTATGGGGTACTACTGCTCTGGTTTCTGATCTGCCTGAGGTGAAAATTATTCTTACTACTATTATTATTATTATTATTATTACATATATATATATATATATATATATATATATATATATATATATATATATATATATATATATATATAGAGAGAGAGAGAGAGAGAGAGAGAGAGAGAGAGAGAGAGAGAGAGAGAGAGAGAGAGAGAGCATGTGGTAATGATTCGCTCTATTTATGGTAATTATTTTCGTTTTAACAGGTTCTAAAACTAAAGCTTCATTAGGTGTAGGAAGATTTAATCGTTAGTATTCCAGGCTGCATGAATATGATCTACCAGCCTTATCATTTTACAATTTTCTAAAGAAATTCATCGTTTATCAAATACTTACACCAAGATACCTAGTAAAATGTTGACAATAATATCGAATGTTTAATACCTGATAATTTATCAGGAAGAGTCATTAAATTTGTTACTCAAATGAAAGAAGGAATTCATAAACATCACTTCAACTCTTCCAAGGGGATTCTTGTAATCAGCACCAGACCTTTTCTTTACGTGAACGAACGAGGTAAGAGTTTCTGTGGTAACTATTTTTATAATATTTTTGGCTTGTAACTTACTAACCCAGAACTTAACCACACCCAAGCAAGACATACTTTCTCATAATACATTAACCCAGCTAGTCTCAGATTCCCCAAATTGTGTTGCGTTAAAATAACAAACTTTGTGCTGAGGTAAGTTTTGTTAACTCCCTTAATGAAATCAAAATGTGCGTGTGTTATTTCCTTGATATTAAGTGATATCGTTTGAAGTGACAAGAAAATCATATATATATATATATATATATATATATATATATATATATATATATATATATATATATATATATATATATATATATATATATATATATATATATATATATATATATATATGCTGATAACCACCAGGAAAGAAGAAAACACGAAGTTCCCAAGCGCTTTCGTGTAATTCACATCTTCAGGGGTGAGTACAGACTAGAGAGAGTAATGCAAAACAAGATGAATATATACAGAGGAGGGTGAGACCAGGTCCACAATGGTCAGGTAATTAGGTAATGACCCTACTAATCTTTAAATGGCACACAACGGTTGGTGGTTGGGTCAGATGGGACAGTGACCCGCCCTCTCACCTGATCACAAATCTTCTTAATTACAAAGTTGTCCAGCTTGTACATGCCGTTACTCAAATTCATGTTGAATGCTTCGGTATGTTTAATAAGACTAGATTCTATGATGTTCCTACTATCAATTGAATTACATGGTAATATTGAGGAGGCATTATCCCAGTCAATGCAATGCTTGTTATCCCTCAAATGAACAAACAGAGCATTGGATTCCTGGCCTGTCCTAACACTGTATTTGTGTTGTTTAATTCTAGTTACAAGATCTTTACCTGTCTGGCCTAAGTAAAACATATTACATTCCTTGCAAGGAACTTTATAAATGCAACCAATTGTGTTGTTGGGGGAGTTCTTGATTAACATTTGTTTAACAGTGCATGAGTTTTCAATGCCACATTGACATTCCAAGATTTTAGCTGTGCCGGAATGTGTGAGAAATTTTTGTGAAATGGTAATATTAAGATATTCTTATGGTCATGGGTGGGCTTGGGATCAGTTCTATAAAAAGTTTTCTTAGTAATGTTTAAGAATTTGTTTATGAAAGATCTAGGGTATTTAAGGTTTGAGCCAATATTATATATATATTTGTATTCCTCATCGATGAATTCCGGACTGCAAATTCTCAAGGCACGTAAAAACATTGTTGTAAATACTGACTGTTTGACTTTATTATGGTGGACAGAATAATAATGAATGTATGAACACACATTGGTTGGTTTTCTATAAATACTGAACTTAAAAGTGTTACATATTCTGTGTATCAGACAGTCTAGGAATGGCAATTTACAGTCTTGCTCTAATTCCACAGTGAATTTGATCGAGGGGGCTAAGTTGTTAAGTTGTGGAATTAGAGCAAGACTGTAAATTGCCATTCCTAGACTGTCTGATACACAGAATAGGTAACTGTCCCATCTGACCCAACCACCAACCGTTGTGTGCCATTTAAAGATTAGTAGGGTCATTACCTAATTACCTGACCATTGTGGACCTGGTCTCACCCTCCTCTGTATATATTCATCTTGTTTTGCATTACTCTCTCTAGTCTGTACTCACCCCTGAAGATGTGAATTACACGAAAGCGCTTGGGAACTTCGTGTTTTCTTCTTTCCTGGTGGTTATCAGCATATACCTAGATCACGCGCACCTACAGTGATTTACTTGTATATATATATATATATATATATATATATATATATATATATATATATATATATATATATATATATATATATATATATATATGTATATATATATATATATATATATATATATATATATATATATATATATATATATATATATATATATATAATGACTGATAAGTGACCATAAATGTTAGTTGCCTCGGCAAAATCTGTGAATACCCAATCGTAGATGAATTCCTCTTTGAGTGAGAGAACTTTCATCCCGGTCCTCCTTGCCTGGCCTTCCTCCAGTATACACACAGTTTAAAACAAATATGTCGTTAGTCTTATTATTACCATACGGGAGTGGCAGCTGGGCGACCGTAACAGCAAGGAGTAGTACCATCAACAAAGGTGTCGTCATCTCTACGGTCTACCACTGTGAAACATCAAACAAAAAGTAAGATTTTATTAAGGATATAATAGCGTTAATATAAAAGTATGTTAAGGAGTTGAAAATTCATGGTAATATCTTACAACACCGACTTTAGGTAATTTTTCTACAGTAATAACGAAATAACTAGAACAAATGGCTTTAAATTAGATAAATTCCGATTCAGAAAGGATATAGGCAAGCACTGGTTTGGTAATAGAGCTGTGGATATGTGGAATAGACTACCGAGTGCTATAGGAGGATCAGGGACGCTAGGGAGCTTCAAGACGAAGTTGGATAGGCACATGGAGGTGCTGGGATGGGTGTGAAAGGGATCTGCCCTGTATGGGCCAGTCGGCCTCCTGCAGTATCCCACTTTCTTATGTTCTTATGTTCTTATGTTCTAAAAAAATCATCTTGAATATTAATAAAACGGTGGAGGAATTGAAACTTTTGTGAGATTGAGCCTTACACTGTCTTAGAGAATGTAGTGCACATTACTCAGGGTGAGTAAACCAAACCGTTCACTAAGGGAGAGAATTAGGTAGGTAAATATTGCAGGGCAACAGATAATACAAGTGTTTCTATCAGGTTCGGTGAAATGGATTCGGGAGTACCAAGCTCACCAAGCCAACTCCAGAAATGAACATGGCAGGACTGTATTCCTTAACAACACGGGATCCTTAACAACACGGGATCCTTAACAACACGGGATCCTTAACAACACGGGATCCTTAACAACACGGGATCCTTAACAACACGGGATCCTTAACAACACGGGATCCTTAACAACACGGGATCCTTAACAACACGGGATCCTTAACAGCACGGGATCCTTAACAACACGGGATCCTTAACAACACGGGATCCTTAACAACACGGGATCCTTAACAACACGGAATCCTTAACAACACGGGATCCTTAACAACACGGGATCCTTAACAACACGGGATCCTTAACATATGCTTGGCTGAAGAATTAAACCAATTATTACCATGACGGTATGAATCCAATCATGTGGATGACGGAATCTAAGGGAATCTTCGATTACTCACCGGTTTGTCACTTTACATAGCAAAGGATCTGATGTTTGTTTTTAGACAGTCTCGTGTCCTGTACTGATCAATTGGTTCTGCTGGATTAACTATTAAAAATATTCATCTATTTTATAATATATTTTAATTAATCTTTTATTGTGATACCGGTAATATTATACCGGTATAGTATATATTCACTGTACTTTCAGGAACAATACATGTAAGTTTATAGGTATTAGGAATTACGAATAACATCCTCTTAGGCAGAAACTACCTAAGAAATATTATTGTTTTCGATTATGGTGTTATACTTGACAGGACGCTATTGAGGCACGGAAAGTAGTTTTAAGTAATTTAAATCACTTCTTAATTTGTTATTAAAGACTCTAATATTTCAGTTTGTATTATAATTTTTGTGGTTGTCATTTACTGCTGTATATCTGTAACCCATTGTCAGATCATAAAACAACTTCCTCTTTCCCTCCGGATCATTTTCCAAATTCTGTCTTATTTTATTACCTACTTCTCAATTAGCCAATACTTTAACTTTTGCTCCAGTCTCATTGTATCTTTGTCGATCTTCCTGACGTCTGGTTTTCGTCCATTTTCTGAGATTTTTCACTTTTCTTCCAACAGTTTCTTTGAGTTCCTCAGTCCACGGGGCATTGTTTTTATTTTGGGGTTACTTTAACATAAACTCCATCTTCACTGTTTCTTTTTCTGTGTCTGCCTTTATCTGGATAATTTTAGCGAACTTATCCTGAAGGTTTCTTATAGCTTTTTGCTTCTTTAGATTCTCTTTTATATATATATATTAATATATATATATGTATATATATATATGTATATATATATATATATATATATATATATATATATATATATATATATATATATATATATATATATGCTGATAACCACAAGGAAAGAAGAAAACACGAAGTTCCCAAGCGCTTTCGTGTAATTCACATCTTCAGGGGTGAGTACAGACATATACCTAGATCACGCACACCTACAGTGATTTACTTGCATATATATATATATATATATATATATATATATATATATATATATATATATATATATTTCATTAGCCCAATAAAGCACGCGGACTTCTACATACAATCAACACCTCAACCCGCCAGGACTCGAACCCACGGCCCACAAGCCCATGACTGTGACCGGGGAACGCTACCTCTGGACCACCAGAATACTAAAAGCAGTCCTAGACTCTGTGATGTTTCACACAAGGCCTGTTCAACGAGCTGATGGCGCCGTGAACCGCTAATAGGGACTACCCATATCACGTAGGTGGTCAGAGTAACGTTTTACCAAATCTGGCTTCGAAACACAAGGATCCACATATATCTCATTAGCCCAATAAGGCAAGCGGACTTCTACATACAATCAACACCTCATCCCGCCAGGATTCGAACCCACGGCCCACGAGCCCTTGACTGCGACCGGGGAACGCTACGGCTGGACCACCAGCATACAAAAGCAGTCCTAGACTTTGTTATATTTCACACAAAGCCTGTTCAACGAGCTTATGGCGTTTCGACGCCGGATTTGGTAAAACGTTACTCTGACCACCTACGTGATACGGGTAGTCCCTATTAGCGGTTCAAGGCGCCATCAGCTCGTTGAACAGGCTTTGTGTGAAATATCACAGAGTCTAGGACTGCTTTTAGTATTCTGGTGGTCCAGAGGTAGCGTTCCCCGGTCACAGTCATGGGCTTGTGGGCCGTGGGTTCGAGTCCTGGCGGGTTGAGGTGTTGATTGTATGTAGAAGTCCGCGTGCTTTATTGGGCTAATGAAATATATATATATATATATATATATATATATATATATATATATATATATATATATATATATATATTGACAGTCAACGACATAACTTCGCACTGATAGACATAGTGTAGGTTATATCAATTATTATAAGTGCCTTACTTATTTTAATATATACTGACGTAATATAATTTCCAGTATTTATTTTTCACCTGTTCAGCTATTGATACTTTAATTATTTTAAATATAATTTGTATAAGTTTCCTGTAAATGGATGGACAAGGTTATTTTTTTGGTTTGTATCTATATAATCTTTCAAACAGACATAGAAAATGCGGACATTTTTTTCCCAGGAAGGATAATAATGCTAGTAATTTTCAAAACTACAAATAGGATAGTTTTATAATTATGTTAATAATGTTATTAACTTTAATGATGTCATAGACACATCTTTTCAAACTACAAATGTTTGTCTTTTAAGTCAGAATCCTCCAATTTTGCCATTGTACATAATATTCTCTCCATAAGGCATTGCAGACTAGAGCTTGAGTAGCTGTTCCAGCCCAGGTGTCAGCCTCCCCAGTTTAGTGTTTACACACATATGCATGTAACACGGTTAGGTTTATGTATAGGGCTTTTCTGCGAGTTTAGCTTATTCCTTGCGGAGCTTGGAGGGTGTGACCGAGCGATGTATTAGCCCCTGTCTTATAGGCAGAAGTATTTATATAAATGGGTTAATTACATTTTATTTATATACTCTATCACCCTCTGTAACTTTCCACTAGCACTGAGGTAGCATGTTCAGAGCACATGTTAAGGTGTGCCCATGGGAAGTTGCGTCACTTAGTGCTGAGCTAAGGCATTAAGTAGTTGGCTCTCTGACCATCTGTTGCGGCAGTAGTCTGATATCCTTGATGAGAGGATGTTACAGGGATTGTCACTCAGCACCTCACACCAACCAGACGTATTTAGACGAGCTCTTTAACAAAGCCTCCGTCCTCATCTTAACACTCATAGCTACAGTGATTAAGCAACGGTGATATACGCTTAGAACTGTATATGAGATAATTCCTCATTTAAAAGAGAACAGACAATTGGGTTTTGCTACTAAAACCTCATATACTTTTACATGTACCAGCCTCATTATCCCAGAAGGAATCAACGGTTAAAGGGTCAGTTCATGCAGACGACCTCACCCTCGTTGCGACTTAGTGGAGATCCTGAACAACTACGCAGATGTGTATGCACATTTCGGCCTTAAGGTGAATGCACATAAAACTCAGATTCTCTTCCATCCCGTCCCTGGCTCACCCACACCCCCACAATCCATCCAGCTTAATGATAATACAATCTCTTATGTTGCCCACTTCCAATACCTTGGCTCCCACCTGTTCACCACTGCGGACATTGATGAAGAGATTCAACATCGAATCAGATGTGCATCTCAAGCCTTTGGCTATAGGGTGAGGAAATTTTCTACAAAATTTCCTGTGTCTCGAGCAGTGGTTGTCCCTACCCTGCTGTATGGCAGCGAGACATAGGTCACATACAAGAGGCACCTCAAAACACTTGAAAACTTTCACCAACATAGTCTACGTCCCATCTTTCAAGTTCGCTGGGAAAACAAGAGAACAAATTTCAGCCTTCTCACTGACACCAACTGTAGGAGCATCGAGACTACTATTACCCCTGAACAACTACATTAGGCAGGCCATGTTACCCGCATGGACGACAGTAGACTGCCAAAGCAGCTACTGTACTTTAAAGCCGTTTAACGAATGGTAAATGTAACGCTGGCGGACAACGGAAAAGGTATAAGGATAGTCTTAAGACCAACCTGAAAAAGAGCCAAATCGACCCCCTCACCTGGGAGACTATTACTCCACACCATAACGCTTGGAGGAGCACCACACGAGAAGGTATCAGTACTTTGACTTAGCCTTCCTACACACCGAGTCAGACATGTGAAACATCTGTGGGCAATCCTGCCGATCCCATATCGACCTCTCGAGTCACTTCAGAGCTCACCAACAAAGGTGACGTCCTTCATAACTCTTATCATAATAGTATAGCTGGAATATCGTCATACTCGATTCAGAGTGACAGCAACATAGTAGTAGTAGTAGTATGTATATATGTATATATATATGTAGATATTTATATATTATGTTTGCCCCTCGTGTAACGAGGATGGCCGGCCCAATGGCCACCTAGGCGTGAATTTGTTTAAGATGTAGAAGCTGTCGCCAACACAACAACCACACCCTAAGTTAACGAGTTGCATAACCCAGTGTCAAAGAATAGTCCATAAAGATAGGAAAACTCCCAAATTGCACTGGCTAACCATTACCCCGGAACACGATTTGCAAATCGATTAACATGCAGGTTCCCAATTACTGCTGAGTAGACAGAGGCAAGCGGCATAAAGAAACGTGCCCATAGTTTCACCCTGTTCGGGGATCGAACCCGGGTCAGCTCGCTTGTGAGGCGAGCATGGTGCCCATTATACCACAAAGAACAAAATAAAACTGGAAGTTCCCGAGCACTTTTGTGTAATTCACATCTTCACGGGTGAGTATGTAAGTAGGTATGTATAATTTAACATACCTGTTTGTAAAGGAGTTAGATTGCTTGTACACTAAAGACATTTTTTCTTAAAAAAAAAAGAAAATATTTTCTTAGTTGTATAGATTTTCAGTGATTCATTCAGTTGTAAAAAAATAATCTTCACTTTGTTTTGATTCAACATTTCCTAACTGAAGGATATGATGACAAGAAATGTGGTAATAATTCATTAAAAAGAAGGCAATTTTTGTCATACTTTCAGTTTAACGTTTAATGATTAGGATCAAAAAATCAAATATATTTATTACATTAGAAAATTTGACATATATGACACAATATTCTCGGAATCCTTTCTTAACTATTTACATAATTGTTTCCATTTTTCAAAATCCTACAGCTGTTGTTTGTGACTGGAACACAATGACATTTAGTGAGGTCCAACACGAGTGCCATCCTTGACTTTCTATAACAATATTGTTCCTAATTCCCGCCTGCTTAGGCTAAAGATCTTTCTTAAACAATTATTTGCTATGACACCGAGGGTATTGTGGAGTCTGGCTGTATAATGTGGAGGGAAATTCTTATTGTTCGCAATTATATGTTTGTGGTGATCACTGACACTGAATTTTTGCAATGAGCTTTATGATATCGGTATAGAGAGTGAGGTACTGGTGATTCTCACTGCCTGTATGGTCCACAAAATATGTTGGTGCTATTTTCAGTTTATAACAGCAATGTAGCATGGGATGGCTATCCATCTTAGACCTAGGAAATTGTGGCGCTGTGGTATGCGCGGTTACTGAATCATTAAGTCGATCACCAGTTTGTGTAGAGGCGAGCGTCACGACGCGGGATTTGTGTCCACGAGTTTTGGTGTTGACATTGCCTTCTTGCTGCCACCGGTGGACCCACCTGTACACGGTGGGCACGCTGGTGCCTGTCTCTCGGGCTATGGCGCGGAGTGACTTACCGCCCACCCACATCCACACAAACCTCACGCGATCTTCTACAGCTGTTGTCTTCACTGGTCGTCGCCACTTCATGCTTCTGTGTGAAAACCCAACTGATAGTAGTCACTTAGTTATAAAGTGTTTCTGTAACTGGTCAAGTATTCTTGTAGACAACATATGAATAATGATTTGGTGCCTCTTAACCACAAGAAACATACTTTTGTAATCAAATCCGATCACTCTATACTTACAGTTTGTGGTTTTAGAGAGCATATGTGAGGAACAGCAACACTACAGGTCAGAACTTGGTATTGATAAGGATAGAAAGAAAAACTGCTATTCTGGGTTTGTGCCTGGGCCCAGACCAATACTCAATGACTCGTACTGGCAATACCTTTGTTTAGCTGTCAAGGCCACACAATCTATCAAAGTCTCTCTACACTAGGAAATAGGCTTTCTAGGAATACCATATTGTCGTTCCAGGAAATTCTAATAAAGAAGATGCATCGTCAGCCTATAGAAATAAATACTGCAATATTCAGTGTTGGCAGAACAGAGATAGAATTCTGGCCACCCGAGTTCCATCCCCGGGTCGAACGTGACCAACCCAATTATCCGTGTATCGCCTTCTTCTTGGACTAACAGTGGAAGCAAGAACAGCAAACTCTGCACGTACAACAGGGGGGACAAAATAAGCCACAAGAATCCTCTCCGCCTCCTTCAAAGAGTTAAAGAGAAAAATTATTATTTTGTTTGAAATGAGCAAGAAAATAAAAGAAAAAATTGTCGCACACCATCGCCTCATAGAACCTTGCACACAAAGTAAATAGAAAGAACTAACACACACACACACACACACACACACACATATATATATATATATATATATATATATATATATATATATATATATATATATATATATATATATATATATATATATATATATATATATATGCTGATAACCACAAGGAAAGAAGAATTAAACAACACAAATACAGTGTTAGGACAGGCCAGGAATCCAATGCTCTGTTTGTTCATTTGAGGGATAACAAGCATCGCATTGACTGGGATAATGCCTCCTCAATATTACCTTGTAATTCAATTGATAGTAGGAACATCATAGTATCTAGTCTTATTAAACATACCGAAGCATTCAACATAAATTTGAGTAACGGCATGTACAAGCTGGACAATTTTGTATTTAATAAGATTTTTAACCAGGTGAGAAGGGCGGGTCACCTGACCATCTGACCTGACCACCAACCGTTGTGTGCTATTTAAAGATTAGTAGGGCCATTACCCAATACCTGACCATTATGGACCTGGTCTCACTCTCCTCTGTATATATACACCTTGTTTTGTACTTCTCTTTAGTCTGTACTCACCCCTGAAGATGTGAATTACACGAAAGCGCTTGGGAACTTCGTGTTTTCTTCTTTCCTTATGGTTATCAGCATATACCTAGATCACGCGCAACTACAGTGATTTACTTGCATATATATATATATATATATATATATATATATATATATATATATATATATATATATATATATATATATATATATATATTAAAAGAAAATAATAACACATGCACTGAATAATAGATGTAGGAATCTTGCAAAGTGAAAGACATATATTGATAACCACAAAAAGTGTTTTCGTGTTTTTTCACATCTTCAGGAACCACAGGAAGTTCTATCTCATAATTTGTAATGTTTTTGAACTTGTGCATAGTATTACTAAATTTGTTACGAGCTTAATTTATAGGCCTTCGATGCTGAAACGGAGTAATGACATTGTTTCCCTCTTTCCTGTGTGATTTTATAAAGATTTATCTTAACCACGTTTCCATTGTGGATCTACATGATATCTCTCTCTCTCTCTCTCTCTCTCTCTCTCTCTCTATATATATATATATATATATATATATATATATATATATATATATATATATATATATATATATATATATATACTGTATATATATATATATATATAATGAAGAGGAGAACCAGGGTAAACACAAACATCTTGAAGTAGGGCTTCTTTTAATTGCTAACGTTTCGGAAATAATCCTTTTCCATCATCAGAGCCTAAAAAGTTTTGAAAAAATTTAATAATACAGGTGATATACAATAAAAACATAATATTATACGAAAATTTACCTACGATAAAATTCAAAAATTTAAAAAAGGGCAATCTACTTCAAAACCGACAAAAATGACGAGACCTACATACAAAGCTAAAGTCAGGAAATAAAAAGTATGAAATAAAATGTACAGGGGGGTATTACCTTAATTCAGACGAGCCTTAATGTGAAAAACATAACAATTCACTAGAGGCCATATCACAAAGCGACGGCTTTTCTTTGTACTGGTGTAATGCCTCCATAACGAGGAGGTCTGTATCACAGTCGCTCTTACCAAGAACTGAGAAATCAGACGGCGAAAACGGGTGGTCATGTTGGTGGGCGTGGTTAAGAATAGCCGAATGTGGTGGTTGTGTTATTAAATGGCCAGTACAGTACAGTGATTTTTTGCATATAAATGTGTATATATAGCAGGATCGGCAAAAATCTACTTTTCTAAACCCAAAACCGTTTTAAAGTGTATTTTTTCATTAATGCTATTATGTTGGTTCTAATAATTTTTAAGTATTAATAGCCCTTTTATAACTCTCTAATATGCTATTAATCATAGACATTACACTAGGGATGTCTTACCAAGCATTTATACTCTTTTCCATTTAAAAAATCACTGTGCAAAGGTCAAATTTGAAAAACCCAAGCTTAGATCAGTCATCCAGACACATCCTATATGCTACAGGCAAAAACTAAGTTTAAGTTTATATTAATTCTTGCAAAAAAAAAAAAATCTACTTTTACAGTTGGAAGTAATAAAGCCCAGTTGGAGAGAGGTGGGCAGTGGCACCCCTGGGCCCGTATAATGCATGGTCTGAACACATTAGAATCAAAGACTCAGTGTCCAACCATAAACAAAGCAGTCACCAGGTATAATGAACAGTAGCAATTTGACTCCCATGTAAATAGGATTTAAGATGTGTCCAGCTCTGTTATAAAGCTAATTATCATCACTTTCACCAATGTATATATTGAATAGCCACGGGGAAACAACGTATCCCTGCCTAACACCCATATTTATTTAAAATGCTTAATTTTTTTCCCATTTACTCTTATTGTTGCCCTGTTCTTCTCATTAAAGCTTTTACTGAATTTAATAGTCTTACTCCCACTCTCACAAACATTTTCTGTTCACCCTATAATATACTTTTCCAAATCCACTATTAATTATTAAAATCACCTTTAAGAAATAAAAAAAAATAATTATTTAAGCCATTTACTTTAAACCATCGATTTAAATATATATATATATATATATATATATATATATATATATATATATATATATATATATATATATATATACACCTGGAACACGCGCACCTACAGTGATTTACTTGCATATATATATATATATATATATCTATATATATATATATATATATATATATATATATATATATATATATATATATATACAGTATATATATATATATATATATATATATATATATATATATATATATATATATATATATATATATATATATATATGCTGATAACCACAAGGAAAGAAGAATTAAACAACACGTGGATAAGATAAATCTTGATAAAATCACACGGGAAAATGGAAACAACGGAGTACCTTAGCTTTCGTCTTTATTCAAGACATCTTCAGAGGCAACTGAAGATGTCTTGAATAAAGACGAAAGCTAAGGTACTCCGTTGTTTCCATTTTCCCGTGTGATTTTATCAAGATATATATATATATATATATATATATATATATATATATATATATATATATAACACCTTTCCGGTCGAGAATCGAACCATGGATCTCTGCGTGTAAACAGGGATCGCTACCACGATGCCACAGGGACAACAAAATAGGTCTAGGCTTTGTTAAAGTTCACACAAAACCTACCAATATATCTAAACACTCCATAACAGTCCATATACAAGTGAACTTACTTGTGGTGTCGTGGTAGCGAACCCTCTTCCACGCAGAGGTCCGGGTTTCGATTCCTGACTAGTGAGGTATTGTTTGTAAAGGGAAGTCCGCGTGTACATGAACTGTTGCTCTATATCAAGGGGTACGTCAGTCTCTACCTCGAGGGTATAATCCTTGTTAATAAAAACCTCATCTTTTTCTAGGCAACTCTGTGTACCTTGAAAACAAATAATGGCGGAATCAAGCCTATCGCAGTTGGTAATATCCCCTGACTCCTCGTTGCCAAGGCAGCCGTGGGAAATGTCATCCGGGGAGCCACCTTTCTGCTAATACCAAACCAATAAGGATTCAGAAGCAACAGACCATGCAGCGAGGGCCCTGAAAGACAAATTGGTGATCAAAATAGATTTCAAAAACGACTTCAGTCGGACGAAATTGGACGTTGTGACGTAAGCCCTCCATCTCCATTTCTGTTGTCTCTTAACCATACTTGAATAGAAGGCGTTCAGCAAGGGAATCCACTTACCCCCAACACTTTTTATTTAACAACAAAGGAGCTCACACACACACACAGTCTCTCCAGCGACCTCAACATTTGATTCTTGGATTGCGGCATTTTAACGGGTCGGCGGATTTGGTTTCAGGAGGCAACACTAATGATTAGGCACAGTGGAAAGCATTTGTCTTCACCGTCAACACTTCCAAGTTTAAAATCATCTCACCTGATAAGCGCACCACTGAACGAGTAAACAGCGTCTTGCCGGACGCCCCAGCCAACGTTGTCGTGCTCGGGTCACCCCTGGGCGCCAACAAGATCCCTGTCGTTCTCCAAAGGAACCTGGATGACTTGAGAAGGTAAGAAGAGAGAATAGGTCTCCTGGATGACCACAGGGCTTTCTCTTTCTCCTTACAAAGTGTCTTCTGCTCCTAGTCTAACAAACTTCTTGAGCTACACGCCATTCTTTGATAACCCGAGAGGAATAGGTATATGCAGAGCCTTCCAGATTGCATTTCCAGAATTTCCATCGTCCTTTATAATATCATGGTAACACTCACGATCTAAACACTGGCATCTTATTGACTACATAATTTTCTGAGAAAGAGATCGCAGAGATGTCCTCATCACCCGAGCCATGCGTGGCTCAGACCACTGCGACCCTGATCATCGGCTCGTCAGAGCCAACCTCTCACTTCACGTCGCCCCAAAACGGAAAAGGCAAGAAGCCTCCAGAAGAGATTTTAACACAAAGCATCTGGAGGATCCAGCGGTAGCACATGCTTTCAGAGAACAGCTCGAATATGGGCTGATAAACAACCCAACAACAAACAACCCAAATCCCAGTGCCGAATGGGGTATTCTCGACACTATCATGACAAAAACCTGCAGAGACCCTCGGCCAGATCGAAAAAATACACCAGGACTGGTTTGATGAAAATGACTCGGAAGTCAATGTACTCGTCGATGGTAAATATCCTCCTTTAACTGCAAAACAGCCCTCAGTCTCGAACCAAAGCTGATACCTTCCACAAAAAGAAAGCGGCAGCCCAGCTCAAACTTCGCAATTTCATGAATGACTAGCTGAAAATTAATGCCAGACACAAAAACTTGCACATCAACACAAGATGCACGATTTTTTTAATTCCATTAAAACATTTTTTTGGCCAATCACTCATGGCGCAGCACCCCCCGCTCATCCGACGGTAACTCCCTAATCAAAGATAAAGAAGGCCTCCAACAGCGCTGGAAAGATCACTACTATTCGCTGCTCAACTAATACAACGATGTGGATGTCCTGACTACCCAGCAGGTTCCTCAGCATCCAGAGCTGACCCATCTCAACTATCCTCTGTCCTCCATCCCTGGATGAGGTAGATACTGCCCTCAAACAGATGAAGAATAACAAAGCCTCGGTACCTGTTGGAATCCCAGCCGAGGTGTATAAAGCAGGAGGACCTCTGCTTACCAGCCGTCTCCACGCTCTACTGGAGAATATATGGGAAAAGGAGGAAATCTCCTAAGCACCTAATGACGCCTCCATCGCCAATATCTATAAGAACAAGGGAGACCGTTCAGCCTGTAGCAACAACCGTGGGACCACGCTGCTGTCTGTAGCTAGCAAGATTATCGCCCGAGTCCTTCAAAACAGATTTTTTCCTGAGGCAGAAACTTCCTCCTAGAATCTCAATGTAGCTGTAGACCATCACGTGGCACCACTGACATGATCTTTGCTGCTCGCTAGATACAGCAAAAGTGCAGAGAACAGAGTTGTCACTTGCATAGGGCCTTCATCGGCAACTAAGGCCTTCGACTCGGTCAACAGGGAAGCTCTCTGGCGGACCCTCAACCGTTTTGGTTGCCCACTACAATTCATCGTCATTGTGAGGCAACTCCACGATGCTATGAAAGGCAGTGGCACCCAATCTGAGATTTTCTCCATCCAAACCGGGGTAAAACAAGGAAATGCAATGGCACAAACTTTTTTTTCCATTTTCTTGGCTGCCTTCCTTACTAGTGCCAGTGCCAATTTGGCCAGCGGGATGGACATCCAGCACCGGATGAAGGTTCTTTTCAACGTAAGACGACTCCAGGCAGGAAAAAAGCTGTTGTCAGCTTCCATTACTGAACTTTAGTATGCACACGACCTCACCATTGTCGCTCACACTGAATGCAACTTACAGGAGACCCTGAACACCTACGCATATGCGTATGCAAACTTCGGCCTTAAGGTGAATGTACATAAGACTCAAATTCTCTTCCAGTTGCCCCTAGTTCATAGGCAACTGAAGATGTCTTGAATAAAGACGAAAGCTAAGGTGCTCCATTGTTTCAATTTTCCCTGTGTGATTTTATCAATATATATATATATATATATATATATATATATATATATATATATATATATATATATATCTATATATATATATATATATATATAGATATATATATATATATATATATATATATATATATATATATACTTCATCATTTTTAGTCCATATAACACGCAGACTTTGAACATATAATGAACGACCTCACCAGCCAGGACTCGAACCCTCGACCTACTGGGTGGGACTAGGGAACGCTACGGACCAACCCACAAGGACACTAAAAGCAGTCCTAGACTCTGTTATATTTCACACAAAGCCTGTTCATCGAGCTGATGGCGCCGTGAACCTCATTGGGAACTGCCCGTGCCGCGTATGTGGTGTCAGTAGCATTTTACGGAATCCAGCTGACACGGCATACGCGGCGGCAGTTCCCAATGAGGTTCACGGCGCCATCAGCTCGATGAACAAGCTTTGTGTGAAATATAACAGAGGAAGCAAGGAGTGGCCATGTGACTTGCAATGTTTGAGGATGGATATATTTGCACAGAGTTGGAGAGCTGACTGACATAGAAGGAAAATTCACAGCTGAACAGCATTTAGAAATACTCGAAGCAGTTATGCTTCCCTTGGTGCGTGCATATGCTTTTCCGTTTCCCGAAAATATCATTTTCATGCACGATAGGTGTCCTATCCATACCGCACGTATTGTAACGCGGTGGTTTGCAGAACAAAGAAATGTGCAAGTTTTAGACTGGCCAAGTAAAGGTTGTGACATGAACCCTATAGAGAACGTTTGGGGCAATATTGTGAACGTGTGGGAGCCAGCTGAAGAGAGAACCAGGGTGCAGCTACAGGAGCATACACACCGTGAGTGGGAGGTCTTGAGGCGGACGCCGCAACTGATACACAATCACGTCGCCTCCGTTCCCAACAAGCTGCAGCAAGTAATCGAGAATGAAGGTGGCTGGACTAAATATTAATGTGTCAGAAATAATTTTCCAGTGTAATCAAAGTCACATCCTGAATGCATCTGAATATCTGTCAAATTGTATAATAAATGTAAAGAAAACAATCTTCTTAATATCCCTTCTTGTGCAGCATGTACTCAGGATGATTTAAGTCAAACAAATCCTAGCATTATACTTATAATTATGATGAAAGAGTACAGTATCATATATGATAAATATATGCATGTGAAATAATCACTATATCTACCACGTTAGTTTTTAGTTTAACAATTTTATTGACAAAGCTTGTAGTACAGTTTGCCTATTCTGAGTAATTCAGTGAGGTTTTGACACAGAGGGTGGTCTCACTTCTCACTGCCACGCAGGACAAAGGTTCATACACAAAGAAATACAACATATTCATATATATAGAGGTCAGATTCATGTGGGTAATGTCACTGTTCACTGCCATGCAGGACAGAGGTTCGTACACAAAGAAAGAAAGAAATACATCATATTCATTAGCAGTATATACTGCATAGGTCAGTGGTTCACATACATTGGACGTCATATTCTAATTGAAGACAAATCAGTGTGGGCTAGCAAATTTGGGATAAACAGCAAGAATGTCCTCAAGCACCCCCGATTCAATGTAGTAATTACAAAGGTCAACCACTGAAAAAATCAGAGAGGGAGACGGAGACAAAGAACACTGTATAACGACACAATTCCTACAATATGTAATGGTCCGATCACAGCTGTCCGATCCGGCTCTTGAAGGCACCTAACCTAACCTAACCTAACGTCAGCGTTATATTTATATTTATTATGCATTTATAAAAAATAAACGAATAAATAAATAAATAAGATACAAATTTATAATACATCATACACATTTTTAAAAAAAATGAATATATTTTTTTAAAGACACCAGACTAAACGTGACATAATCGACACAAGTCAGAAACAAGGATTTAGGGGGGGGGGGGGGCGCAAAAGAGTCACTCAACGAAAGAAATGCCATTTGCTGCTGACAATATTCATAGTCTTGGAATGACAATGATATTGCTAGATAATGGCTGGTAAAAGTATTAGGCATATACTACAGTACTAATTCACACCATCAGACGTAAGATTAATTACCATCACCTTCAATTGAACAACGTCATTATTAAATACAGACACAGACTGACACACACACACACACACACACTCCACATGCACACACGCACACACAGGGAAGTAAAACAGCAGTTTGTGTTGCAAGAAATCAGCGTCTTTAGAAAGAAGTTTTGTTTAGCATCGGTTAGATACAACTCGATTAATTACTAGAAAGGGAATAAACGTCTGAAGATAATATTAGTATAAATTAATGATAAACAGGCAACCTCATAAACAGCCTACACACAGCTGTGCCCGATGCATGATGTTCTTTAACATACTTACCGATTTTACTTAGGTTTATTTATCTAAATATAAATTCATATAGGTTGGCTCATTGCTCTATCCATTTTAAAATCAAATTAACAGTATATACTAGCAGAAAGGCATAATAGAATGCGAAACAACAAAGCCCAACCATTAATGAAGCAACGAGGAACTAAGTAACCAATCACCGATCACTGACAGTCATTCATAATTTTTACTACGTAGTATAGTAAACAAACGACCTTGAGTTGCCAGCTGTCTCCAGCAGTGTTCGAAGAATCTTGAACGTGACTGTACCTACTTTACTGCTAGGTGAACAGGGACTAATGGGGGCTAGGAAGTAAGTCCAAACAACTCCCACCGGCCCGGGAATCGAACCCATGACATCTCGCTTACGAGGCAAGAACGGTGCCGCTTCTACAACCGGTCCCCCCTTTTAAAACAATCATCAACAAACACAGAAGGGTACCCAAGGTTTTGTGCAATGGAACGAATGTGTTTAAATTCTTCATCAATAAATTCAGCGTCACAAATGCGCAGACATCTCAAAAATATAGCAGAAAAAAATAACATTTTGGTAGACTCATGGTGACTCGATAAAAAATGTATGAAACTGTCTACCTGTGTAGGCTTTCTGTACACCTTAAATTTATAGTTATGGCCATTTCTAATGATAAGCATATCAAGGAATGGAAGGGATCCATTTATTTCTCTTTCAATTTTGAGTGTGATACTTGGGACAATATCATTAAGCTTATCTAAAACTTCCAATGTTCACTGTTTCTAGGCCAAAGACAAAGAACATCATCTACATATCTATACCATGGAGGAATAAAGTCCCCTATATTTGGTAGTAATCTAGCCTCAAAAAACTCCACATAAATACAGGATAGAGGAGCAGAAAGACAATTACCCATGCTGATGCCACCTGGATTACGCAGTTCAGTTCTGGTCACCGTATTACAGAATGGATATAGAATCCTTGTAAAGAATCCAGCGGAGAATGACAAGACTAATCCCGGGCATTAGAAACCTTGAGTATAGAGACAGGTTAAAGCATCTTAATTTGCATTCCCTCGAGAGACGTAGAGAGAAGGGCGACTTGATAAATGGAAGTCAGGGCTAAACAAAGGGGACATTAAAAAGGTACTCAAACTATCCAACCAGGAGCGAACTCGTAACAATGGTTTTAAATTAGACACATTTAGATTTAGGCGCGAAATAGGTAAACACTGGTTTGGAAACAGAGTAGTGGATGAATGGGACAAGTTACCAAATATCATCATTAACTCAAACACACTGGATAGCTTCAAACATAGGTTGGATGCTTATATAAGCAATAGGGGTTGGGTGTAAATGGGACTGCCCAGTATGGGCCAATAGTCCCGCTTCAGTTTCCTCCATTCTTATGCTCTTATGTTCTTATGTTCTTATGTACTGTTTGTGGATCATGGTGACTGTCTTCATTCATTGACATGTCCAAGATTGGCCTGTGTAAAATATACATTTATATTGCCTATAGATAAAAATATAAGACATTCTATATCATGTATAACAGGACGACGTGATACATTTATTTAAGAGATAAATAACCAGTTAGTTTTACTTTATACTTACACAAACATTTTGTAGGAGCTCAGATATATAACAACTGTCTTACCGTCAACGGAAAGTGGCCGACACGATGGTTCCACGATGTACAATAGTTGTCAGGCCGAGGTGCTGCAGCAGAATGACTGTCCTGGAGGCCCGACCAAAGGTTTTATGGCGAGTGACTGGTATGCTTGTTTTCAATTCATTCATTTTATTGATTGGCGATAGGAAAGAGCCCTTTGAATGGACGAGAATCTGATTAACCTTTATTTGGTTAGCTGGATCCAAAGGTGAATATTTTTTTTACACACACACACACACACACACATATATATATATATATATATATATATATATATATATATATATATATATATATATATATATATATATATATATATATGCTGGTAACTACATAACTACATGCATAACTAAATATGAACTTTGCAAAATTGTTTCGCGATGGTCATAGCGTAGAGATTTTGTGTAGACTATTTTTTGAGGGAAATAATGAAATAAAGTGCATCGTTTCTGCTAAGTTTATTTTGCGTGTCAGTGTTTCCAAAACTGACAGGCGAGGAAGGTATGTGTATGATAATTTTCATTACAGCTGTATGTAAAGCTAAATATCCCTGTGTTTGTGAAGTTTGTATCTTTCTTAAAGCAGGATAAACATGTTGTATTTTTGCTGTCTTTACAGCCTTGGTAAAATATTGATAGCACTCACAAGGAACATTACAGCTATGTCAGAACAGAGATGAAACCTTTTTTGTATGTTTCAGGTTAACAACTTTGACACAGTACAGATGAGGGCGACCTTCACAAGTTGAAGAGCCTGTTACAGATGACCTCGCCACACAGCACCACAGCTCCGAGGACGTGACCAAACACCGCCACCACTAACATTCCCTGAAACGTTAGATGCGAAACTATTACCTGATGAACCAAAACCATGTTACACGTTTCGATTCATCTACAATGATTTGCCGAATCAACTTCTTAATTACGGGCCCCATAGGTATATAAATCTACCACCTCGTATTTACTAATTGTTTTACTTTCGTATGCTGCCACTCTCACTTAATGTACTACTTACGAGATAATAGTATTGTACTCTACATTAACGATTTTTTTGCTACAGACACATTACCCAGATGTTATCAAGAGAAAGAGAAGTGCTGTCGGTGATCTTGGTGGGAGAAGTAACACAAGATGTAGAGTTCTGTATGTTGAGCTCCATCCACTGATCCATAAACCCAGCCTCCGTCACCGCCATGATCCTGTATGTGGTAATTTGTGTTGAGATCAATAAAAACACATTCTAGGTTGGGCTATAATTGATTAATATATTAGTAATAGTAGAGTCATACTTAAAAACATAATTAATGTTTAGTAATTTAAGGGACTGAACTAACGGGAAAAATTCATTGCGATAAGGTAGAGTCAAAATATTCTTAAATGTAGGAATTTACCGCCTGGTTTGAATAGAGTGAAAGGATTTTTTAGCCCTTTTAAAACAATGATCAACAAACAATGAAGGAAAGCCAAGTTTTTGTGCAATGGTGATAATGGATGATGTTATATGTAGTGATGATGGATGTTGTTATATGTAGTGATGATGGATGATGTTATATATGGTGATGATGGATGATGTTATATGTAGTGATGATGGATGATGTTTTATATGGTGATGATGGATGATGTTATATGTAGTGATGATGGATGATGTTATATATGGTGATGATGGATGATGTTATATGTAGTGATGATGGATGATGTTATATATGGTGATGATGGATGTTGTTATATGTAGTGATCATGGATGATGTTATATATGGTGATGATGGATGATGCTATATGTAGTGATGATGGATGTTGTTATATGTAGTGATGATGAATGATGTTATATATGGTGATGATGGATGATATTATATGTAGTGATGA
Source organism: Homarus gammarus (assembly GCA_958450375.1). Lineage (NCBI taxonomy): Eukaryota > Metazoa > Arthropoda > Malacostraca > Decapoda > Nephropidae > Homarus > Homarus gammarus. The sequence goes on from CAUDMG010002609.1 coordinate 107,474, forward strand.
TGGATGATGTTATATATGGTGATGATGGATGATGCTATATGTAGTGATGATGGATGTTTCTATATGTAGTAATCATGCATGTTGTTTTTGTAGTGATGATGGATGATGTTATATATGGTGATGATGGATGATGTTATATGTAGTGATGATGATGGATGAGGTTATATGTAGTGATGATGGGTGGTGTTATATGTAGTGATGATGGGTGGTGTTATATGTAGTGATGATGGGTGGTGTTATATGTAGTGATGATCTATATATATAAAACAAAGAAGTATGTGTTTTTGTGTGTTTGCAAGAGAATCTCGGAAACTACTTTACCGACCTGTAGTGATGATGGGTGGTGTTATATGTAGTGATGTTGGGTGGTGATATATATGGTGATGATGGATGATGTTATATGTAGTGATGATGGGTGGTGTTATATGTAGTGATGATGGATGTTGTTATATGTAGTGATGATGATGGATGAGGTTATATGTAGTGATGATGGGTGGTGTTATATGTAGTGATGATGGATGATGTTATATATGGTGATGATGGATGATGTTATATGTAGTGATGATGGGTGGTGTTATATGTAGTGATGATGGAAGATGTGATATGTAGTGATGATGGATGGTGTTATGTGTAGAGATGAGTAGACAAAAATATAATAACAGTTTAATACTAAAATAATATATTTTGCTGTACCGTTGTAGTGGAACTTACATACACCGTTAATGAACTATTGATGGAAGAAGTTTTGGGGACTGAACAGTGAGACAATGTGGAGCCTCCTAGAAGGTGGCGTCCTACCACGGCCTAGCGAATGAACCGCCCAGACCAAACTTGGCATGGATAGCAAGTGTCATGTGGAGATCTCAAAAAAACTCCAACTAACCCGATCCGACACACCCAACCCGACCCGACCCGTTAAACCACACAGAGGTTGAAAAAGATGTGGAAATGTTGTAAGGTCTCCTCACGAGATTCTCGGACACTACTTTACCGATTTGTAGTAATGATGGATGGTTTCACATGTAGTGATGATGGATGGTGTTATATCTAGAGATGATGGATGTTGTTATATGTAGTGATGATGAATGGTGTTATATGTAGTGATGATGAATGGTGTTATATGTAGTGATGATGAATGGTGTTATATGTAGTGATGATGGATGTTGTTATATGTGGTGATGATGGGTTGTGTTATATGTAGTGGTGATGAATGGTGTTATATGTAGTGATGATGGATGTTGTTATATGTAGTGATGATGGATAATGCTATATGTAGCGATGGTGGATGTTGTTATATGTAGTGATGATGGGTGGTGTTAGATGTAGTGATGATGGATGGTGTTATATGTAGTGATGATGGATGTTGTTATATGTAGTGATGATGGATGTTGTTATTTGTAGTGATGATGGATATTGTTATTTGTAGTGATGGTGGATGTTGTTATATGTAGTGATGATGGGTGGTGTTATATGTAGTGATGATGGATGGTATTATATGTATTGATGATGGATGGTATTATATGTAGTGATGACGGATGATGTTATATGTAGTGATGATGAATGTTGTTATATGTAGTGATGATGGATGGTCTTACATACACCGTTAATGAACTATTGATGGAAGAAGAAGTTTTGGGGACTGAACAGTGACACAATGTGGAGCCTCCCCGAGGGTGGCGTCCTACCGTTGCCTAGCGGATGAGCCGCCCGGAAGGCGGCGATTCTGCTAATATATATATATATATATATATATATATATATATATATATATATATATATATATATATATATATATCTATATATATATATATATATATATATATATATATATATATATATATATACATTTTCACTGCTTTGAAAACAGAGGTGCAATTTGGTAGAGAGGAGCGTGTGGCTGAGGCGTAGGTAGTGCACTATGTCCTGGCCCTCCACGAGGGAGAGAGAATGAGATAGATTATGTCAAATTTCTCTACCTCTCACTCATCGCAGGTACAAGAGGACTATTCTTGGGGCCGATCATGGACAACATCATGGGTAAGAAACCTTCCCGCGACCTGTAGAGGTCACAGGATCCTGTTGAGGCGGAATTCAGTGTTATGTGGCAGTTTATGAAAGAAAATATTTATCTATCTTCCGTTTGTTTTTTCATCAGCATTATTTGGTAGTTAGAATAATTATTTTCCGGTGAAAATAAGATATATATATATATATATATATATATATTTTTTTTTTTCATTAGCCCAATAAAGCACACGGACTTCTACATACAATCAACACCTCAACCCGCCAGGATTCGAACCCACGGCCCACAAGCCTATGACTGTGACCGGGGAACGATAACCGCTGGACTACCAGGATACTAAAAGCAGTCCTAGACTTTGTTATATTTCACACAAAGCCTGTTCAACGAGCTTATGGCGCCGTGAACCTCTAATGGGGACCACCCGTATCACTTAGGTGGTCAGAGTAACGTTTTACCAAATCCGGCTTCGAAACACGAGGATCCATATATATTTCGAATCCTGGCGGGTTGAGGTGTTGATTGTATACATATATATATATACATACTATATATAGACAGTGGTAGCCAGCTAGTGAAACCTGAACCTTAAAGGAAACACGATATAAAATAAATCAATACACTAATGTTTTTTGTTTTTTTTATGATCCGTAAATTGATATATGGGCCAATGACAAACACGCAGACTCCAGAGCAAGTATTCATGCACGTGAAGACATACTGTAATAAGGAGTTGAACTCTGTTTATTACGCTGTTTTAAAAAATAAGAAAGTTTTACCAAAAGATCATATGAGCTGCAACGGATAAAAATTCAAATGAGAACTATGGTAGACCTAGTACTTATGAGTGATTGTGTAACATCTTCACTAGTCACTGATGTAGGTGTGTCGCAGCTACAACTTATTGAACTTTCTGAAGATGGCAGTAAGAATTTTTTTTTTTTTTTTTGATAGACTCTTAAGGTCTAGATCATAAGAGCGAAGGTGGATTACCGCAGTATCGATGTGTGGCTTTACATAGCTTTGCGAGTCTTTTTTTTTCTGCCTTTAATCAATACTCCTACAGGTATAGAACAAATTTTTTATTTAAGAATAATATCAAAACATTTTTACAGTCCCCCAAAAACGTATCGTTAGATTTTCTATCGCCAGAATTTGAAACACTAGACGAGGTGCTTTGATATGATCCTCAGTGCATACTCATAAGTTGGCAGTAGGATTGGGGGAGGGAGTCGTACTTGAATGCATCGTTCGAAAATATTCATACTCATTCATGCTCAAAGGTCTGAAAGCCTCTAATTACATCGACCCCATGGTTAACGATACCTTTTTAGGGGGGACTGTACTGTATATCTAATATAGGCAATATAAAAGAAATTCCTCATTGATTCCAGACTTATCCGTAGTCTGTATAAACTTATGACCTGAATGACTGAAGTCACCAGGGAGTTAGACGCTGCGTGGGAACTCTTTGATCTTGTGGAACTTGATCCGTCCAGATGTTTCCGTCTTGGCCACCTCTTGGAATATGCCTGACTGTGCAGACTTGAAAACCACATCATTTATACTCGTGAAACTTTATGGTATAATAAATAACACATTGTTTATTAGACTTCATTTATAATAAGAAAATTTTAAATATATATAATGATACACCGTTTCATCTCAACATATTAAAAATGTAGTTTGATGAGGCATAAAAATAGCAACGGTTAAATATAATGTAATTAGTTGCAACTGGACTAGAAATGAGGGGTAGATCATCATAATTCATGATGTATTAAAGTTTCATCCATTATATACGTATGATGTAAAAGGTTTTGTCACAAACAATCTAGTGTATAATCGAGTACGTAGCTAAATCAGATACCTAACCTGGAAGAACTTAATTCAGTTCACTTAATACTTTACTGTCATATGACCCTTACATTAGCTCGGTATCCGCCATATTAAAAGAACTGCGTTTATATGTTAGTAAAGTATAACATACATGTATTATATGTTCATTTGTTGAGCCACTTTGCCAAATCATGATAACCGAGGGGTCGTCCAGCACGTCTTGTAATGTTTGGTATGGTATGGTTGAGGGATGTGTCTCACGGCCAGGAGGGACATGAGGTTGCCGGCGTCGCTCCGTGTTAACACCAGTGTCGTCAACATCCACACCGCCAACAGTACCCGCTCCCACCACCAGTCATCGGGGAAGGAAATGTCTGGAACGATTCCATGACAAAATTCCAGTGGACAAAATCCCACCGGACAAAATCCCAGCGGACAAAATCCCAGAGGACAAAATCCCAGCCTCTTATCCCAAAAGTGGACAAAAACCCAGTCTCATATAAGATTAATCAATAAGATTAGGTGTAAAGACCTTTCGCCTGTTATCATATTGTATCAATTTGACTTTAAATTTGTTTTTAAAGTTTGTTTTTTTTTAAATATGAGACTTTTATTTATAAGACTGGAATTTTGTCCACTTTTGGGATAAGAGGCAGGGTTTTGTCCGCTGGGATTTTGTCCGCTGGGATTTTGTCTGCTGGGATTTTGTCCACTGGGATTTTGTCCACTGGGATTTTGTCCTGTAGCCGTCTGGAACAGTGTGTACGCTTGAAATTATCCCAGCACGAATATTCAAGAGCTTATGAAATTCTACTCTATTCCACAATGGCACATATGTATAAATGTGGGGTTTTCATGGTAATGTGCTTCGTGTCCATTCTAGGGCCCGATAGATTATGGACATAAAACAAATCTATCGAGTTTTACGTTATTTCCGTGTATTATAGATATCAAAGTAATACTTGAACCAGTATAATGTAATTACCTTGTTGAAGCAATACACGAAACATACTGAAGGCATCATTTGCTGATTCATTAGGAGGATTTGATAGCAGAGAGCAGAACAACGAAAAAAGAAACATAACCACAGGCAACACCACCAGCGCTGTCAGGATGGCCACCCACACCAACGGTGCCAAGGGCAGTAGGAAACCCCAGGGGTCCGCCTCCACCCCACGTTTACCAGCCATTATCCTAGAGTAGGTCACAAACAACGGCCACGTAAAGTCCACCGCCTCAGCACGGCTGGCGCTGATGCCGAAGGGACCAATTGCGAAGTCTGCTTCCTAGCACCCGTAAATTAAAAGCCTCATTAATATTTTATCTAGTAACATTTTAACATCAACACACACAACCCAGGTATATAATAAGCTTGGTAGACAACCTCTGTCAACACAAACACTGTAGAGTAGTTAAAAAATACCTATTCATAGAAATTTATGTTTAAAAGATAAAAATTCAAGATTCATTACAAATGCTTCTGTACAGAGGGATAGTTGAAATATGATAACTGTTTACTCTGAACAACATTTGTCTTTCCTAATGACTTCTAGCCCTTTTTTTTGTTCGGGTATTAGTCCACCCGGGCACAGGTCACTGACCCACATTAGGGCCTGAGGGGCGAAAATATAATAATAATAATAATAATAATAATAATAATAATAATAATATTAATAATAATAAAAATAATAATAAAAATAATAATAATAATAATAATAATAATAATAATAATAATAATAATAATAATAATAATAACAATAATAATAATACTAATAATAATAATAATAACACTAATAATAATAATAATAATAATAATAATAATAATAATAATAATAATAATAATGATAATAATAATAATAATAATAATAATAATAATAATAATAATAATAATAATAATAATAATAATAATACATTAATAATAATAATAATAATAATAATAATAATAATAATAATACATTAATAATAATAATAATAATAATAATAATAATAATAATAATAATAATAATAATAATAATAATAATACATTAATAATAATAATAATACATTAATAATAATAATAATAATAATAATAATAATAATAATAATTAATAACAAAATAATACATATTAATAATAATAAAAATAATAATAATATCCATAAATAATTCCAAAATGAAAACAAAACAAATCAATAGTGATAAACGATATACAATATGTATGTTGTGTTGTTAATAGTAAGAGAAACAATTGAGACCCTGAAATGGTGTGTAAATGAGGCAGAAAGTCAGATCAGCAACCTGGGACTTGGTCACAATTCTTGTGATGCCATATGGCAGCAGGGTCCACCATTAGACAACACACTATGCTTCCAATATCTTCCCAGGCGGTAGTACCTCCCTGTTTGGTAGCTGCCTACTACCTACTACCTGTAATAGCTTACTGCTATTGTTATTATATCTTCAGTGTAATCTAAATATAGGACCGTATATAGTGGAAAACTGCACTTTATTAGAATCCCGTTGAAAATTATGACATATTAAACGACATCTGAATATATCTGAAATATAATGTCATGCCCACAATGGAATGACTATTGGCAATAAATAAACGAATCGCATGCCAGTGTTATCAAGAGGTATGTCCTCCAGGTGTGGCTCCTAGCATTATGTCGGGTTATATCAGTCACGACTAATTATCATTGATTATTATAGACCTATTTTATTGTAGCTATGATTTATGATATTTAACCTTGGTAATGCATTTTAATTAATATATGAGTAATCCAAGATATAGGAATTATTTATTATAAGGTTCTCTTCTCTCGTTATTAATCATACTAATAACACTTGGCAACAAAGTAAAAAAGAATCCGTAGCATGGTTGAGAGCAACTTCCTTTTGGTAATTTTGAGTTGCTGATTTCAAATCTGGCAATAAAAATTCTCTGGCACGTACAGTTTATTAGTTATGCAAAAAAAAATAAATTTTACAATAACTGAAAAATACTATTTTTCCTGTTATTCCTGTTACTTTTTCCACGTCATCACTAAAATTAAATAACGAATGAAAACAATCATAAGAAGACACAAAAAGTATTACATTAGCCACTGTTTGGGCATTTGTTATTTTATTTATTGTCCTCCGATTGTTGAAACCAGCAATAGTCTTCCACCATGGCAGGATCCCATCTACCCTGGTACCTTTCCTCCAAACGTCTAATGTCCTGGTGAAATCGCTCTCCTTGTTCATCACTAACCGCCAACAGATTCTCAGGAAAAAGTCCAAGTGCGAGTGTAGGAGGTGGACCTTCAGAGAAATCCTGCATCCTAAGTTTTTGTAGTTTTTCAAGAGTTCCTCTACAAGTTGGCAATAGTTTTCTTTCTTCTTGTTTCCAAGAAACTCCTAGACTATAAGTGTGAAGGATTTCCATGCAGCTAGCTCATTTCCATTCAGTTTGTTTTCAAAGTCGTCATCTCGAAGTAACTTTCTTATCTTTGACTTTAGCATCACTGAGCTGTGGGAATTTTCCCCTCAAGTACACGAACCCATCACCTTGTTTGGCCACAGCCTTCACACAATTCTTCATTAGTCCCAACTTGATGTGTAAAGGAGGTAGAAGTACATCGTTTGGGTCTACCAAGGGAGTATATTTAACGTTGCTTTATCCTGGAACAAACTCTTCTCTCTTTGATCAGTCCTTTGTGTTGTAGTGTTTTTCTGTTGCTCTGTTGTCCCATAAACACAGAAAACAGCAATATTTCGTGACCCCTCCTTGAAGGCCCAGTAGAAGGGCTATAACCTACAAATCGCCGCTGATCTGCCATCTATACTCCTTGTATTTAATAGCGGTCAGTATTTTCTCCATACTATCATACGTTTCCTTCAAACCTACAGAATTCTCTACTGGAACTGAGGGCTTCTGGTTCCCATTATACAACACTACTGTTTTCAAACTAAACTTGGAGGAATCTATAAAAGCCGCCGTTCCATTTAGGTTTTTCTCCCAACTCTCACGTCAGTCCTTCTACATCAGTACACACACAGAGGGAATCCTGTATACTGTAGAGTGAAGATAATGTAATATTTCTTTCCCTAAAAACCAAAATTCTGGTCTGTTTCGCTAACAAGTTCCATTCCTGCAGTCTTGGTGCTAAAAGTTCCGTCTGCTGTTTTGACAGACGGAGATCACGTACAAGATCATCAAGTTTCACTTTGTTATATATGATGTGGTTAATTGACAGTCTGGTCAGTGAAAGAAGGATCATGGGATGATTCTGGGATTTATTCCTCAATTTCCTCATCCGAAGTTAAGAGCTCTTCCAAATCAGCCGGTAGTGTAGGTGTAGGGAGGCCTTCTGCGTGAGGTACGGATCTTATTGCCAGAGGTACATTTGGATACTCAATTTGGTGAATTAACGCAACCTAGGCGTTGTATTCTCTCTATTCTCCTGTTCAGTATTGCTAACCTTGCATTTAATATATCCCTCCCAACACAAGTACGTATCTTATATTTCTCCACTACATGTACACAAATATCATAAACAAGTTACGTGACTCACATTTTTTATTGCCATATTTGAAATCAGCCCAAAATTAATGAAATGCAGCGTATTTGATCCCTGTTACCGAACCCTTGTCAACTAGTGTAACAATTGTACACATTTTAATACATTACACTAAAAACAAACAACAGTAGGTATTTCAAACTCATTTGGACAACCTTAACTCAGTATTTCTCACAAGAAAATCAGAGATTTTGATTGGCTACTCGCTAACAATCAATGCTCCTATAACAGAAATGTCAACTGTCATGAAATGTTATGCCAATTTGTTCCTATTTAGTCTTCTCTAAATCTTACAAGAATGCCAGTGGTTCTTGATCAAGCTATATTTACAAAGACTACAGAAATAGCATGGTATGACTTAAACAAGTATGGAAGCATTGTACTCATGGTGGGTAACTTTCACACAGTTTACAACCTAATGTCAGTAATAGGCTTGGTGATGCAGGACTTTGCGATTTAGCTGTAGATCCTGGAGTCATTACTGAGGGGTCCATCACGAAGGTGAGGGAGATCTCACTTGGATTACTTTATGCTGATCGTGAAGGTGATTGGTACCTACATCTCCCATGCACTCGAGAGATGATCCCTTGGTGCTTTGCAATGGACAAAATTAACTAGGTATATATCTTCCAATTTATTATGCTCTGATAACACAACTGAAAGAGACATGTCAAGAGTTTTATGATCATTTCCAACGTGGTAAATTCTCTGGTCAGCTCAGTCATACACATCCGTTTGCGCGAATTGCTGTGGCTCAAACAACTGAAGAAACTGCTATTAAAGACACTCAGGCTGCTGGAGGAGAGCGTTGATTTAGTCTTAAACCTGGTACAGTGTCCCGTTACTGTCTTACAGCTGATCATCGTTGATTTAGTCGTAAACCTGTCGCGATCCCACTACTCTTTATACTTGGGGAGTGAATCCTACCCCAAGTTATTAACAAATAAAGGTATAAATAGGGAAAACGGCAATAATTATCCCCACCAAATACCTACTCAACTAAATGTACTTGAAAAAGTAAGAACAGTTGAAATAAGTGAATCACAAAAGGGAAGATAATTAATTAATTCAATTTATGTTTTAAAGGGAGTAATGATTAGCAAACATGAATTTAAGGGAATAAGTAATTGTATAATAAAATAAGAGTGATGCCGGAAGGGCGAAAATATACTGTAAGGAGTTAGACCAAACAAATATTACTTAACATTACTATATTACACAAGACATACGAAATATATATATATATAACAATCACTACAAAATGATTATCCCTACCAAACAGGAGATACCTTACCACCAGGATCCCTTCCTCGGCCTAACTAAACGTGTCACTAATACCTGATACCCCTAGGGCATTGCAGAAGGCTGGATAAAGCACTAGACAAGGGTCAAGGCTAGAGAACGAATGGACACGTCTAACCTATGCCACGGATTTTCGCTACTGGGGTGGCGTGGGTACGCCGCCCCGCCGAGAAGCGCATCTCATTTCACGTGATCCAGACATTTGCTAGATATTTTATATAATTAATTAATACTCTCTTGATTTGAACTAAACAGAGTAAGACAATGATGCATATTAATAACATACATAAATATACAATTAACCTAAGTAACTAAGAACAATAATAATATAATATGTACAATTAACAAATTATTAATAGCTTGTGTGCAATGGAGGGGTGAACATATGCCTCACGCTATGGGAGTTCCCGAGCGCTCAGGCACGTGACACCTCCCCCAAAAAAGTGAGCTTACAACTAACTGGAAGCGAAAATGGATATACAGCTACACAGTGAAAGTAATAACTAACACAATTGGTTTAAATCAATATGAAGCAAAATAATTCATAATATAAACACAAGGTACTCAATGACAATAAAACAAAAAAATAATTTGCATATGGACATAGTTACTAAATAATCAGACTCGAGAAAGTGCATCAGCCAACATGTTCTCTTTTCCTCGGATATGGGAAATGTTCAAGTTATAGGGCTGAAGTGATAGAGCCCACCTCAAAAGTCTTTGGTTGGTATGTTTCATCTTGTCAACAAAAGTAAGTGGGTTATGATCAGTGAACACTTGAATGGGATAAGCAGTGCTGCCAATATATACTTTGAAGTTTTCTAGTGCCATGATCAGTGATAAAGCCTCCTTTTCAATGGTGGCATAGTTTCTTTGATATTTATTAAATTTTCTAGAAAAATAGCACAGAGGATGAAGCACTTGATCACTCTCACCCTTTTGCAGAAGCACAGCACCGGCGCCAATTTCACTGGCGTCGACATAGAGAGTGAAGTGTTTCTGGAGGTCAGGTGCAAGTAGTACAGGAGCATTTACCAGCAGGGATTTAAGACAAAAGATTCCTGGCAAGCCGTAGTCCACCTGAAGGTTTTCTTGCCACTCAGCAGGTCAGTCATGGGAGAGGCAACGGAGGAGAAGTTTGGACAAAAACGGCGGTAGTACCCCGCCATACCCAGCAACCTCATCACACTCTTCTTATCGCCTGGCACTGGATACTGTTGAATTGCCTCAATTTTGGCTGCTATAGGCTGGACTTCCCCTTGTCCGACCACATGCCCCAAGAAAGTGACGTGGGCATGGCCGAACTCAGTTTTGACGAGGTTCACCGTCAGCTTGCTTGCAGCCAGTACGGAGAAGAGGGCTTGTAGACGACTCATGTAATCTTCCCAGGAACTGCTGAAGACGATAAGGTCGTCTAGGTAACAGCGGACACCTTCCAGACCAGACGTGATGAAATTCATGAGGCGTTGAAAGGTTGCAGGGGCGTTCCGCATACCAAATGGAAGGACTGTGAATTGGTACAACCCCTCAGGAGTGACAAAAGCAGAGATGGCCCTGGAGCGTTCAGTCAGTCTTATCTGGTAGTAGCCCTGGAGGAGATCCAACTTGGTCACGTACCTTGCCTGTCCAAGATCGTCGATCACGTCGTCGATGCGTGGCAAGGGATAACCATCGGGTTCAGTGACAGCATTCACCTTGCGATAATCCACACATAGCCGCATTGACCCATTCGGCTTTGGAACTAGAACAACAGGGGATGCCCATGGACTGATGCTGGGTTCGACGAGGCCTAGCTCTTGAAGACGCTCTACCTCGGCTCGCACACTCTCCCGCTTGAAGGCATTAAGACGGTAGGGACGCTGTCGGATTGGCTTGGCTCCCCTGGTCTCAACGTCATGCTCCAGCACTGAACAAGAGAGTGGGTAATCACCAACTATAATAAGATACTCCTGTAATAGAGACTTTATATTATTGGCTTGGTCACTAGAGAGATGACACAACTTAGCACTGGGGTCCTCCAAGATAGTCGAGTTTTCAACTCTTACACTAAACCCATTCATTATTTCAGAAAAACACTGATCTTTATCATCCTTACACTCTGGCACAATGATACAATTTGGCAAGGATTGATCAACACAAGCAACTGCTTTTCCCAGGGTTTCGTTACGAACATGATATGACTTTAAAAGATTGACATGGATAAGGCGTTTTTTCTTACGCCGTTCAGGGGTGCTAATCACATAATTCACGGACCCCTGTTTTTCTAGTACTTCATATGGATCACTGTTTTTGGATTTAAAAGGGTGATCATGCAAGGGCAGGAAGGCCAACACCTGCTCCCCCACTTGGAATTCTCTAGGTTTTGCCTGATGGGCCTTATCATAATGCAGTTTCATTTTCACCTGAGCACACCTTAAGTTGGACTGGGCAAGTTCTACAGCCAGACGCAACTTCTCCTTGAATTGGACCACATATGAAGCTAAGGGCGTCGCGCTCTGATCACTCAACCAATACTCTTTTAACACCTTAAGAGGCCCTCGCGCCTCATGTCCATAGACGAGCTGGAAGGGCGAGAAGCCTAGCGACTCTTGTTTACTGTCCCGAACAGCAAACAAAAGCAGGTCAACTCCCTCGTCCCAATCCTTCCCAGTCTCCAGACAGAAGGTGCGCAACATGAGTTTTAGTGTCTGGTGAAACCTCTCTACCACCCCCTGTGACTGAGGGTGATAGGCCGAAGACCTCAACTGCCGGACTCCAAGGGTTTGCATTACCTGATTAACAACCGGGAAGTAAAATTGGAACCCTGATCTGACTGCACCACTGTAGGAAGGCCTACTTGAGTGAAGAAGTGGGTTAAGGCTTTGATAACATTCTTCGCTGTGATGCGGCGCAAGGGAATGGCTTCAGGATAACGGGTTGCACAATCAATAATGGTTAGCAAGAACTGATGACCACGAGGGGTCTTAGGTAAGGGACCGACACAATCTATGACCACCTTACTAAAGGGCTCTTCAATGACTGGGATAGGCTACAGAGGGAATGGTTTAACACTGGGGTTCGGTTTCCCCGCTACCTGACAATCATGGCAAGTGCGACAGTAAGAGCTGACGTCTTTCTTCATCCTAGGCCAAAAGAACTGGGATATAATGTTTGCATAAGTCTTCCTAACTCCTAAATGACCACCCACCCCATCATGAGCGATACTAAGTATGTCCTGCCGCAAAGGTTTGGGAATAACAACTTGATGATGAACTAACCAAGGGTGATTGGCAGGAGAATTGGAGGGACGGAACTTCCGCATTAATACACCAGGCCTAGTGTAGTAGCAATTTGATTCTTGCTTAGCTTCTGTCTCAGTGACTGACCTATTGAGAAAACCTACTAGCTCAGGATCCCCTGCTTGTAGCTCAATAAACTTACTCCTAGTGATGGGAGAGGAACCTAAACTAGTGACATCTGGGTTCCTATCTCCATCAGAACTACTCTGGAGGTTATCTGGTTGTGGGGAATCCTCAAAAAATTCACTGAGACCAAGATCAGTATGGTCCGGTTGGATAAGATTATCCTCGGACTTCTCACAGTCCTGGAGGGAAACTTCATCAACTTCACTAGTCTCTTCTACCTCTGTACTGCGGCTCATGCTACGGGTCACAGCACACGCAGGGAACAACCCTGGAAAGTCTACTTCTAACTGCACAGTATTATTCTCGGCAGTGGGACAAGATGAGATCACAACATTAGGGAACATCATGTCACCAACGAGGTCATTTCCTATCAATAGAGAGACCCCTTCTACAGGTAAGCTATCTACTACTCCTAACGTGACATAGCCTGACTTTATGGATGACCGCAGGCACACTTGACAAAGGGGAATACGCGACCCACCGGTCAAACCGTTCACAAGCACCCAGCTACCAGTATAGCACGAATCCAGGAATGGAGCAGCTTCTTTAGTAACAAGAGATAAGGCTGAGCCTGTGTCTCTCAAGAGTTTAACAGAAATGGATTGACTGAATTGATCCAAAGCTAAGGAACCAGGAGAACAAAATGGTTCAAAGGTTGATATCATAGAAGAGGGCAACAGTCTGACTGAGGGCAGTGACACAGGGCTCCAATAATTTCTCAGATTGCTCGGCCACCCTGACCAAAAGAGCGGGGGATCCTTGGTGAGAGGAATTTCTTTTCTTTAACTTGAGACAATCGCTGATGACATGTCCTGGCTTCTTACAGTACCTGCAACTAGAGTTTCTCTCACCAGTAGGAGTAGATCCACCTGTCCCATGGACCATGGGCTCACCCGGGGTAGATGATGCAGAACCTGAGGGTCGGGTCGGTATGACAAGAGGCAGGGACCCCGATGTAGATGTTGGTGTGGGCCGCTTGAAGGAAGTGAAGGACTGGGACATGGGAGCATAAGACCTGGAATTTACATTTCTATTAGTTAAGGAATAATGGTCAGCCACTGGACCAGCATCAGCCAGGGTACAGATACCTCTCTGATCCAAGTGTGCTCGAATGTCGCCTGGGATACACTTTCTAACCTCCTCTAGCAGGATTAGTTCAACAAGCTTGTCATGTTCTACATGGGCAGACTCACTTTCAATCCACCTCCGACAAAGGACCTGTTTCTGCCTGAAGAACTCCACAAATATTTGTTTGTCAGTCTTCCGGCAGTTCCGGAACTGTTGCCGGTAGGCTTCAGGAACAAGTTTATAAGCCCTCAAAACCGCGGACTGAAGAAGGGCATAGTCTAGACATTGATCCTCAGAGAGGGCAGAAAAAACATCTAATGCTTTACCAGTGAAAGATCTATAAATAAGTTGAGACCATTGAGAAACAGGCCACTTGTTAAGTCGGGCAATTTTCTCAAAAAGAGAGAAGAACTTGTCTCGTTCTTCCTCATTAAATTTAGGAACACTGTTGAGACATTTGTCTACACTGAATGTTGAAGTATTACTACCTTGAGCCAAACCTCGTTGTTTGAGAGTTTCCAGTTCCACCTCGAGTCTTTTGAGTTCAACTTGTATGGCCAAATTACTTGGTGTAACAATTTCCTCTGAATTTCCCGACGGTTGGGCTATGATTTCATTGTCAATAAGGTAGTTGAGGACAGCCTCTTCTAACCTAGCCTTATTCATGGAAGAGCGGCCTTCTACTTCATAATAAGCAGCGAGGGATTGCCACTCTGCCTTAGTAAGCCCCTCCAGTACTTCGGCTGAAGGTGAAGCCAAAAAGCTTTCCAGGTCAAACATGTTGAACTCAAAATCGAGTAGCGAAAAAAAAGTAATCGTGGCAGCTAAGCTAACTAGCTAGCTAATTAATAATATCAAAATGCAATCAACTGTGAAACACAGCAAGGGATTAACCAAACACCTGGTACACAAGATAAGGGTTAACTCACCAGTAGCTTAAGCAATAACAGGAGCAATATAAATGAACACTGTGAACACAGCAACTTGCATCCAAAAATACTTAGCGATGAAACAACACCTGGCGAGTAACAACACTTGATATGACGCAACAATGGTGGTTAGCTCCCGGACACAGGCCCCCACTTGTCGCGATCCCACTACCCTTTATACTTGGGGAGTGAATCCTACCCCAAGTTATTAACAAATAAAGGTACAAATAGGGAACACGGCAATAATTATCCCCACCAAATACCTACTCAACTAAATGTACTTGAAAAAGTAAGAACAGTTGAAATAAGTGAATCACAAAAGGGAAGATAATTAATTAATTCAATTTATGTTTTAAAGGGAGTAATGATTAGCAAACATGAATTTAAGGGAATAAGTAATTGTATAATAAAATAAGAGTGATGCCGGAAGGGCGAAAATATACTGTAAGGAGTTAGACCAAACAAATATTACTTAACATTACTATATTACACAAGACATACGAAATATATATATATAACAATCACTACAAAATGATTATCCCTACCAAACAGGAGATACCTTACCACCAGGATCCCTTCCTAGGCCTAACTAAACGTGTCACTAATACCTGATACCCCTAGGGCATTGCAGAAGGCTGGTTAAAGCACTAGACAAGGGTCAAGGCTAGAGAACGAATGGACACGTCTAACCTATGCCACGGATTTTCGCTACTGGGGTGGCGTGGGTACGCCGCCCCGCAGAGAAGCGCGTCTCATTTCACGTGATCCAGACATTTGCTAGATATTTTATATAATTAATTAATACTCTCTTGATTTGAACTTAACAGAGTAAGACAATGATGCATATTAATAACATACATAAATATACAATTAACCTAAGTAACTAAGAACAATAATAATATAATAAGTACAATTAACAAATTATTAATAGCTTGTGTGAAATGGAGGGGTGAACATATGCCTCACGCTATGCGAGTTCCCGAGCGCTCAGGCACGTGACAAACCTGGTACAGTGTCCCGTTACTATCTTACAGCTGATCATCGTTGATTTAGTCTTAAGCCTGGCACAGTGTCCCGTTACTATCTTACCGCTAATCATCGTTGATTTAGTCGTAAATTTGGCACAGTATCCCATTACTGTGTTACAGCTGACCATCGTTGATTTAGTCTTAAACCTGGTACAGTGTCCCGTTACTATCTTACAGCTGATCATCGTTGATTTAGTCTTAAACCTGGCACAGTGACCCGTTACTATCTTACCGCTGACCATCGTTGATTTAGTCTTAAACCTGGCACAGTGTCCCGTTACTATCTTACAGCTGATCATCGAGCAGCAGCAAAGCGAGAATTGAGACAACAAATCTCTGTCCACTCTATTGACCTCAATCATTCAATCCTTCAAAGTTCACGCATCGAGAGATATGAGTCTATCGTTGACTCTTTAGTTGATATCCTACAGAACAACTGGACAAATTACCTTAGAAGAGAAAGCTAGACATGTGGATGTTTTTTGCTATCCTCTCTGTCCTTGGTCCTTTACCATGGGTATTGGCAAATGCAGATGGTACAATAAAAAATAAGTGACAAAGCTGATCTAAGGCACTTGAAAACAAGGTTTAACCTGCTGAGGTGGCCACTCAGTCATCTGCTTCAATTATTGATGCCATGGGACTCATTCACAAAGTCCACGGTGAAAATCTAACGTTCAACCAGCAGTCTGACAAAATTTGTGTGCAGATTCTTCGCGCTGGCCAGGGAAGCGATCGAATTGATGATATATATATATATATATATATATATATATATATATATATATATATATATATATATATATATGTAACCGGTCGGAATATACTGGACTTTACTTTCTCACTTGATTTGGGGTTTATCAAAGATTAATAGATGGTAATGGCAGTGGAAGCGCCCCTTTGAGAAAAATCCCGAACCAGCACAAGAACACTTAAATCTACTAAACAAAATTAATTGTCCGTGACCCTTGGAAGGATAGCGTCTGTGACTGGGATGAATGAGACACACTGTAAAATTTAGACACTTATATTCCCTCCAACAGTACAAACACAATCAAATAATGGTACACCAATATGCGCACCTCATAACTTGAACTTAAAACACTACTCTGGGGAATAAAAGTTATACATGATATAGAAATTATTAGAAACTCAGGCAACAATAAATTTGAAGTATTAAGGAATGTTGCTTGCACACATGAAACAGGCTTTAAGGGCTTTCAACAAAATAATATCCAGCACATATATATATATATATATATATCACCAACACTCAATCAAGACTTCAGAACGTGAAACAAAAATATTCAAATTAAGGCATTACTTTCCATCAAAAACGAACTAGTCATAAACAAAAAATGGAGGCGGCTCTTGTTGTGCACAGAAAGCAAAAACGTATTGATGAAATTTCTTGCAGACAGCAGGAAAAATTATAGCAGGAGGACCTGTGGAGATCAGTGTATCAAGCTGACCCACAATGATTGTTCAGCAATGCATGATCTCTCGTCAACCCATGAGGAAGCTGACACACGAATATTGCTGCATGCGAAACACGCCGCTGATAATTGTCCAGCTATAATCTACATTTCAGATGACACAGATTTTTCATCATTTGTTTAGGCCTAAGTGGATTACCCATTGTCATACCAGAATTTGGTATGGCAATGGCAATGGGTAATCCACTCTCACCTGTATTAAGCAACCTATATATGGAATTCTTTGAAAAGAAACTATTAAGTAATATTTTACCACCCTCAGCAGTCTGGTTTAGATATGTTGATGATGTATTATGTCTCTGGCCATGTAATGAGGACCTAAAAGTTTTCCTACCACAACTTAACAACTTTGCCCCCTCGATCAAATTCACTGTGGAATTAGAGCAAGACTGTAAATTGCCATTCCTAGACTGTCTGATACACAGAATAGGTAACACTTTTAAGTTCAGTATTTATAGAAAACCAACCAATGTGTGTTCATGCATTCATTATTATTCTGCCCACCATAATAAAGTCAAACAGTCAGTATTTACAACAATGTTTCTACGTGCCTTGAGAATTTGCAGTCCGGAATTCATCGATGAGGAATACAAATATATATATAATATTGGCTCAAACCTTAAATACCCTAGATCTTTCATAGACAAATGCTTAAACATTACTAAGAAAACTTTTTATAGAACTGATCCCAAGCCCACCCATGACCATAAGAATATCTTAATATTACCATTTCACAAAAATTTCTCACACATTCCGGCACAGCTAAAATCTTGGAACGTCAATGTGGCATTCAAAAACTCAAGCACTGTTAAACAAATGTTAATCAAGAACTCCCCCAACAACACAATTGGTTGCATTTATAAAGTTCCTTGCAAGGAATGTAATATGTTTTACTTAGGCCAGACAGGTAAAGATCTTGTAACTAGAATTAAACAACACAAATACAGTGTTAGGACAGGCCAAGAATCCAATGCTCTGTTTGTTCATTTGAGGGATAACAAGCATTGCATTGACTGGGATAATGCCTCCTCAATATTACCATGTAATTCAATTGATAGTAGGAACATCATAGAATCTAGTCTTATTAAACATACCGAAGCATTCAACATGAATTTGAGTAACGGCATGTACAAGCTGGACAACTTTGTAATTAAGAAGATTTGTGATCAGGTGAGAGGGCGGGTCACTGTCCCATCTGACCCAACCACCAACCGTTGTGTGCCATTTAAAGATTAGTAGGGTCATTACCTAATTTCCTGACCATTGTGGACCTGGTCTCACCCTCCTCTGTATATATTCATCTTGTTTTGCATTACTATCTCTAGTCTGTACTCACCCCTGAAGATGTGAATTACACGAAAGCGCTTGGGAACTTCGTGTTTTCTTCTTTCCTGGTGGTTATCAGCATATACCTAGATCACGCGCACCTACAGTGATTTACTTGCATATATATATATATATATATATATATATATATATATATATATTATATATATATATATATATATATATATATATATATATATATATATATGCATTCGGGGCAGAAAAGAATCAATTTAAATTTCTGATATATAAATTGTGATTTCCTATGAAATCTTTCTGCAAATTTTCATAAAAAATCTTAAGACGAATTTCAAAAAATGAGATATAAAATCATCATATAATTCGAAGAGAAGAGAAGCGCGTTTGGGATTTCTACTTTTTTTCAGGATTTATTAGTTATGGTAAGAGTAATATTTATAGGTTTATATGAGGGGCACAGTGGTGTTCACGTGTTAGTTTTTACATTATTATCTAAACCTTTTACAAACGTTGCTAACACTGTGAGTATAATTAATTAATCTCGCTTAGTACTTTAATCCCCAGTAAGCCTGTAAGGTGGGAGAATCGTTTTCGAGAACCAACCGGTCTTCTCCCAGATGTTATCCATCCTATCTTTATCCATTCTTAGCACATGTCCAAGCCACCTCAAATGCGTCTGCTCAAATCGGTCCCACCAAGAAACTCCCTCCGTAGATCATATATAATGTACTTTCGTCTCTGCTCGTCTTTCCCAAAATGATTTTTATTGCTCTCTTCTCAATAGAAAGTTTTCTACGTCTGCCCTTTGTCATCAACACCACGTCTCACAGAGGGGTTGCTAAAACTGGTTGCTTTAATCGATATCCACTGTTTACTGTATATCCCCTTTGGCAACGGCAATGATCTACAGTAATTAAAGACATTCACCTGAAGTGTTATGTAGCCATCATGGGCTATATACGGCTCAACACCCCTGTCTTTTCCTCATTTAAAACTAATCCCCCCCGCCTGTCCATTATATTTTTGAGGTCATCAACATTGTATTCTTTGTGGCATGTATACTCGTATTATCTGCATATGCTAATGTCTTGAACTGTGCCTCTTCCTCCATATTCTCCTCCACAAATATCTTGTCCAGGTACACGATCATTATAAAAAATGGGGAACGAATTCTCCCTTGCTTCACTCCTGTACAAATATCAAACCAGACATCATTTTCAAATTCCGTATTTAACTTGCTTAAACAAATTTGTCGGTGGATTCAATTACACTAGGAAGCTGTCTATTGACCACATACTCATCCAGACATCTGCACAGTCTTGTCTTTACCACTAAGTCGAACGTTTTCCTCGGGTCGATAAAATCAACAAACAGATCCTTACCGCACCCCGAAGCTATTTCCAAGAACCTGCATCTGAGTGAAGATTATATCAGTGCTACTCCGATTACCTCTGAAGTCATACTGCCACTCCCTAAACAGCGATTCTACCATTTGTCTCATCCTAGTTTAAAATATTACTGGCACAATTTACATATTTGAGACATAAATGCGAAACCGCGATACATTTTGCATCTGATGAGGTCTGTCTTTTGATTGGACGTTACCCCGTGTTTTCTCTCCCTTAACTTGTTGTTACGAACCCCTCCACCAATTGTCATGATCTACCTACCCAGCACTACGAACCACGCCATCTATTGTCCTCATCTACCTACCCAGCACCACGAGCAACGCCATCTAGGGACGAGACACGAGTATGACTCGTCTTAGTTACCACTCCGGGATTTCCCTTCTCCATATCCTGGTTGTTGCGTCACTTCCTCCAAGTCTTCTTTGTCAGCTCGAGTTCGAGGAGAGAGCACTTGGCTCTGGGAAGTGACCACAGGATCACCTATCCTGGAAAACTACGGCACAGTGACTACCTACCGTCTTCTACAATACTCAGCCTTACTCGTCAGCCATCTCAGCTCCGCACTTAAGTATTTGTAATCTTATATTGCCTCCCCCACGTCCACTTGCTTCAAATTATTGTATGTTGTATTAATATGTATATACTGTTAATGTTTAGGTTAAGTATGGTTAAGGGTAATTTATAGGAAGCTGATTATTTTGTTAAGGAATTCATGGTACTGTATTATACACAACAAAAAATCGTATCCTTTGTCTACCCTTTTATAGTCCGATTGTCTTTGTTTTTTTTTTGTTGTTGCCTGTTGGAATCTGGGTAGACTTTTAACTATATTCTAAATCCCCAACTCGTAACAAATGGCGACCGTGACAGGACACGACCTTAAGTACCATATTCCTTCCTCACTTGTTACTCGTTGTTAATTATTCCTCCCAGTCACTTCTGTTCACAATTGCTTTACGGTGGTTTAAAGTTTCCTTCATATGTGTGTGCATATATTGGTATTATCGTACAGTAAGAGTGACAGACGTAGGATATTAGGTTCCAAGTGTCATAAGGCTTACCTGTTATTACACGTGGCAGTCGTGTGGTAAGTCTTATCGAGTGTAGGGAAGAATACGGATCTGTTTAATGCCGTACCCTCACTCCAGAGTAGGCTGTTCCAGTCACTAGTTTAGGGTGAAGTGATATCTTGGGACGCCCCGCTCTACCAGGACCCCATAATTATAAAGCCTTAATTATTGTTCTTCTTGTTATCTCATTCAGGGTCAATCATACCAAACTCCAGGGTTGTTAATCCGGATCTTTATATTAATGCCGTAATAGGCCCTTCCCCTTTCCAGTCTCTTATCCTTATCTAAGGATCTTCTCGGAAGAACAATATTCATAAGTGTTTTCTTAATGGCCACCTCAGGATTTGCTAAACTTGGTAGTCCTGGAGGAGTGGAAGAGCAAGATACCATTTCACATCTTGAAGCATGTGGAGGAGCGTGGAGAGGTTAATTTAGGACGTGCGGCTGAGCTGGCTGATGAGTAAGCCTTGCTGGTGGAGTCACTGTGCCGTAGGGAACGTGGTACTTTCCGACATGTTAGGTCCTCCTCTGATGATAACCTTGGGGACGTGAGTGGTAGGTCGAAAGGTCCCACACTTATCCCCCCTGATGCAACCAAGTTTACTTGTTCTTACTGTAAAAACCCAGGCCATACGATCCAGACTTGTGAACACCCAAAGTGTCGAATTGCTAAGAGTAGTTCCCTGGATCCCAAAGCCAAACCAATAGCAACCACCAATGTGGAAAGTCCCCATCAGGATCTCTTCTCTTCATTCACCTATGAGGGAAAAATTTCAACCATAGAGGGGTCTCATTCTTTCCCTATTCGTATACTACGTGATACGGGCGCAGCACAATCTATCCTCCTGTTTAACGTCATTCCTGATATATCTACCGCTTTTACTAATGAGTGTTCTAATTTCAGATCTCTCATCCCATTCTTCCTATCCTTTAGCTAAAGTGCACCTCCAATGTCCCTTGATTACTGGGGAAGTGCAAATAGCCATTAGGAAAGACCCAATGCCTGTGTGCGGCATTCATTTATTATTGGGTAATGACTTGGTAGGAGATCCAGTGGTTCCTAACATAAAGACAGTCGACTCTCCCTTACCTGTCAACTCCACCTTACCTGTCAACTCCACCACTGACCTTAAAGAAACTATTCCTCATCTTTTCCCATCTTGTGCTGTCACCCGGTCACAGAGTGTGCGAAATGGGCCCTCTTCATCTAAAACCACCTCCAATATCTTCCTACCCACAGAAGATCTGTACAATAAGACCATTAGTAAGGATGAGCTCATTTCAGCCCAACAATCTGATCCATCTTTGTTCAAACAGGTGATGAAAGACCTCAGTGTGGACCATTGTGCATCTTCGGCTTACCACCCACCGTCCCAAGGTTGCTTGGAACGGTTCCATCAAAACTGTCAAGTCAATGCTAATAAACTATCTCCTCTCAACTATATAGTCCATACTCCTGATCGCAGAAAAGATTCACAACTTGTTCACATTAATCTCATGAAACTTTACCATTCCAGGCAGTCAGAGGAAGACATCCCAGAGGCTATAAGCCAACCTGTATTGCATACGGTTTTGTCAGGGCCGGAGAAAGATGACCTGGACCTATTGGAGTATTTAGACTTCCCTCTACCTAAAGAGAACCCTGCTAAGTCACATACTCAACAACTTGGATGAGTATTTTTCTGTTCTGAATCCATCTCGAGCAAAATATCTCACTAGGTTATTATCAACATTTCCTAAAGTCACGTCAAACCTCCCAGGGTTTTGCAATATACTTAAACATGATATTAAGCTAATCTCAGATGATGTACAACCCATTAGGCAATCAGCGTATCGACTAAATCCACAAAAAGAGATTATGAAAAAGGAGGTAGATTTTTTGTTAAAACATAACTAAGCTGAGCCTAGTACCTCCCCCTGGGCTTCACCTTGCCTTCTCATTCCAAAACCCGTTAGCACTTTTCGTTTCTGTACCGATTATCGTAAAGTGAACCAGGTCACTGTCTCAGACTCCTACCCTTTACCTTTGATTGAAGATATAATAGACAGCATAGGCTGTGCAAAATTTATCAGTACCGTGGACCTGTTGAAAGGATATTATCAAGTGGGACTCACGGATAGGGCAAAAATAATCTCCGCATTTATAACTCCATTTGGTCTTTTTCAATATTTGGTTATGGCGTTTGGCTTTTCTAATGCTCCGGCCACATTCCAGAGGGCCATCAACTACCTAATTCAGGACCTAGGTGGGACGTTCGCCTACCTGGATGACCTGGTGGTGGTGTCGGACGGCTGGGACGAACATCTGGTGCGCTTGGAGATACTGTTTGCACGACTGCAAGAGACTGGATTCACCATAAACCTGGCTAAATCTGCTTTTGGCAGGGCCTCAGTGACTTACCTGGGACATATCGTTGGGCATGGTATGGTGAGACCCAAGCACGCAAATGTTAAAGCCATCTTGTCCTTCCCCACTCCAAGGACGAGGAAGGAACTCGTGCGCCTCCTGGGAATGTGCGGCTACTACCGTCGGTTCTGCAGTAACTTCTCCAGCGTGGCCGGACCCCTCACAGACCTTGCCAGTTCTGCGGTCCCTTACATCTGGAACCAGAGGTGCGACCAGCCTTACCACCGCCTCAAAGCCTTCCTTGCCTCCAAGCCTGTAGTCCATCCCCCTGACTACACCTTGCCCTTCCATCTGCAAATCGACGCTAGTGGTGTCGGAGTTGGGGCTGTGCTCCTACAACCCGACACAACCACTGATGTCCTTCACCCTGTGGCATACTACTCCGCCAAGTTGAAAAAACATCAGACCAACTACTCGACCATAGAGAAGGAGGCCCTGGCTCTGGTGTTGGCAATAAAGAAGTTTGAATGCTACCTCCAGTCTTGCCCACAAACAACCCTAGTCTTCACCGACCATAACCCACTCACGTTCATCCAAACCAACAAGACCTCCAACCAGCGAATCCTCCGCTGGGCTCTCCTCACCCAGCCCTATAATCTACAAGTCCGGCACATAAAAGGGGTGGACAACCTGATTGCAGACTCCTTATCCCGAGCTCCAGTGGAAATGCAGCAGCTACTCTCCAGATGCACCAGGTGATCACCTCCTTCGCGCCGGCGCTACGGAGGTCTTTGGAGGGAGGGTGTGTTACGAACCCCTCCACCAATTGTCATGATCTACCTACCCAGCACTACGAACCACGCCATCTATTGTCCTCATCTACCTACCCAGCACCACGAGCAACGCCATCTAGGGACGAGACACGAGTATGACTCGTCTTGGTTACCACTCCGGGGTTTCCCTTCTCCATATCCTGGTTGTTGCGTCACTTCCTCCAAGTCTTCTTTGTGAGCTCCAATTCGAGGAGAGAACACTACACTCTGGGAAGTGACCACAGGATCACCTATCCTCTAAACCTACGGCACAGTGACTACCGACCGTCTTCTACAATACTCAGCCTTGCTCGTCAGCCATCTCAGCTCCTCACTTAAGTATTTGTAATCTTGTATTGCCTCCCCCACGTCCACTTGCTTCAAATTATCGTATGTTGTATTATGTATATACTGTTAATGTTTAGGTTAAGGTTCAATTATAGATAGCTGAATGTTTTGTTAAGGAATTTATGGTACTTTATTATACACAACAAAAGCTCTCATTCTTTGTCTACCCTTTTATAGTCCGATTGTCTGTTTTTTTTTTGTTGTTGCGTGTTGGGATCTGGGTAGACTTTTAACTATATTCTAAATCCCCAACTCGTAACTATATATATATATATATATATATATATATATATATATATATATATATATATATATATATATTGATAAAATCACACGGGAGAATGGAAACAACGGAGTACCTTAGCTTTCGTCTTTATTCAAGACATCTTCAGAGGCAACTGGATTACATAGACAGAGAGAGGCTTAAATATACAGGGTGACCTTAAAAACATAAGGTCAGGTCATAATGATGACATCCAACACCATCACACACGTAGAGGAGCTTAAGAGAAGGGGGTGACGTGACTAGTCAGGTCAGGTCACAAATAAGGGACCCACAAAATAACTATCATACATCTAGATCAAAGGTTTTCAAAGCATTTTTAACCTTGGGCCACTGACAAATAAATTTATGTAACATATTATCAGTTTTGAACTGACCATCACTAAGGTTTATAGATTTTAATTCCTTAATCAAACTAGCTTCAACCAGAAGTCTTTCTGTGACACAAGATGATTTGAATACTTCTAAGCTTTTTTCCCAAGCAATGGGGTGATTATTATTCCTAACATGAACGAACAAGGCACTGCTTTCAGATGCAGTTTTGATATTATACTTATGTTGTTTGATTCTGAGCTGCAGAGTTTTTCCTGTCTGACCTACATAATTACAATTACATTTGCTACATGGAATACAATACACACTACCATTTACATTCAAACTTGGGCTATTCCTTATTAACATATTGGTAATGGTTGAGTCATACTTGAAAACAACATTAATATTTTGAAGCTTGAGGGACCGAACTAACGGGACAAATTCATTCCGATAGGGCAGTCAAAATATTCTTAAGTGTAGGAACTTGTCTAGTTTGAGAGGAATGAAAGGATTTTTTAGCCCTTTTAAAACAACGATCAACAAACACAGAAGGGTACCCGAGTTTCTGTGCAATAGAACGAATGTGTTTCAATTCATCGTCAATAAATTTAGTCACAAATACGCAGACATCTTAAGAACATAGCAGAAAAAACTGACATTTTGGTAGACTCAAAGTGATTCGATAAAAAGTGAATGAAACTATCATTGTGGATTTTCATAAAATATATATGTGTGTATATATATATATATAATATATGTATATATATATATATATATATATATATATGTGTATGTATATATATATGTGTATGTATATATATATATATATATACACATACATATATACATATATATATACACACACATACATATATGCATATATATACACATACATATATATATATACATATATACATATACATATATATATATATACATATGTATATATATATATATATATATATATATGCAAGTAAATCACTGTAGTTGCGCGTGTTCCTACTGTCAATTGAATTACAAGGTAATATTGAGGAGGCATTATCCCAGTCAATGCAATGTTTATTATCCCTCAAGTGAACAAACAGAGCATTGGATTCCTGGCCTGTCCTAACACTATATTTATGTTGTTTAAGTCTAGTTACAAGATCTTTACCTGTCTGGCCTAAGTAAAACATATTACATTCCTTGCATGGAACTTTATAAATGCAGCCACCTGTATTGTTGGGGAAGTTCTTGATTAACATTTGTTTAACAGCGCATGAGTTTTTAAATGCCACATTGACGTTCCAGGTTTTTAGTTGTAAAGGAATTTGAGAGAAATTTTTGTGAAATGGTAATACTAAGAGATTCTTATGGTAATGGGTGGGCTTGGGATCAGTTCTATAAAAAGATTTCTTAGTAATGTTCAGGCATTTGTCTATGAAAGATCTAGGGTATTTAAGGTTTGAACCAATAATATAGATATATTTATATTCCTCATCAATGTATTCCTGGCTGCAAATTCTCAAAGCACGTAAAAACATTGTTGAAAATACTGACTGTTTGACTCTATTATGGTGGGCAAAATAATAATGAATGTATGAACACACATTAGTAGGTTTTCTATAAATACTGAACTTAAAAGTGTTACTTATTCTGTATATCAGATAGTCTAGGAATGGCAATTTACAGTCATGCTCTAATTCCACAGTGAATTTGATCGAGGGGGCTAAGTTAAGTTGTGGCAGGAAAGCTTTTAGGTCCTCATTACTTGGCCAGAGACACAATACATCATTTACATATCTAAACCAGACTGCTGAAGGTGGTAAAATATTACTTAGCAGTTTCTTTTCAAAGAATTCCATATATAGGTTGCTTTATACAGGTGAGAGTGGATTACCCATTGCCATACCAAATTTTTGAGCATAATATTCTCCATTGAATCCAAATTTGCAATCCTTAATACATAGTTTGATGAATTCGATGAAGTTGTCTTTCGAGACGGGCAATGAAATATTATCCAGGGAATCTATGAGGAACTCTAGTAAATCATCAACTGGGACCTTTGTAAAGAGTGATGTTACATCAAAACTGACCAGTTTAAAATCAAAATTAATATGTAAGTTATTGAGTTTATCAACCAAATCCATATTATTCTTGATATTAGAGTTAGAAATGTTGCCAAATAGGACATTTAGTAAAGAAACTAACCATTTAGATAATTTATAAGAGATTGACCCAACTGAGCTAATGATGGGTCTTGCTAGGTTATTAGGCTTGTGGGTCTTGATATATATATATATAAAACCTTACCAAATTCATTTTTGAGCGTCACAATTAATGAGGGAGAGCAGTCAAGGAGCTGGCGAGCTGACCAGGAGAGTGGTGGATATCACAGGCTAGAAAGTGATGAAGGAGCAGCTCGAGGCAGATCACCAGCAAACTGAAGGAGTGACCAACAGCCAGCACCACGAACACCCCCTAAAGAACACAGAAAGCTACATTACTTGGTTTTGCATATAAGTTCTTCCATTAGTTCGTCTCATCATCTTAACATGTTCCAAGGTATTTGAAAGGTAAATTCTTATATATATATATATATATATATATTATATATTTATATATATATATATTATATATATAATATATATATCTATATATAATATATAATATATAAATATATATATATATATATATATTATATATATATATATATATATCATATATATATATATATATATATATATATATATATATATATATACATATTATATACTATATATATATATTCTTATATATATATATACCTCTATATATATATATATATATACCTATTCTGTGTATCAGACAGTCTAGGAATGGCAATTTACAGTCTTGCTCTAATTCCACAGTGAATTTGATCGAGGGGGCTAAGTTTTCCTACCACAACTTAACAACTTAGCCCCCTCGATCAAATTCACTGTGGAATTAGAGCAAGACTGTAAATTGCCATTCCTAGACTGTCTGATACACAGAATAGGCAACAATTTTAAGTTCAGTATTTATAGAAAACCAACCAATGTGTGTTCATACATTCATTATTATTCTGCCCACCATAATAAAGTCAAACAGTCAGTATTTACAACAATGTTTTTACGTGCCTTGAGAATTTGCAGTCCGGAATTCATCGATGAGGAATACAAATATATATATAATATTGGCTCAAACCTTAAATACCCTAGATCTTTCATAGACAAATGCTTAAACATTACTAAGAAAACTTTTTATAGAACTGATCCCAAGCCCACCCATGACCATAAGAATATCTTAATATTACCATTTCACAAAAATTTCTCACACATTCCGGCACAGCTAAAATCTCGGAACGTCAATGTGGCATTTAAAAACTCATGCACTGTTAAACAAATGTTAATCAAGAACTCCCCCAACAACACAATTGGTTGCATTTATAAAGTCCCTTGCAAGGAATGTAATATGTTTTACTTAGGCCAGACAGGTAAAGATCTTGTAACTAGAATTAAACAACACAAATACAGTGTCAGGACAGGCCAGGAATCCAATGCTCTGTTTGTTCATTTGAGGGATAACAAGCATTGCATTGACTGGGATAATGCCTCCTCAATATTACCATGTAATTCAATTGATAGTAGGAACATCATAGAATCTAGTCTTATTAAACATACCGAAGCATTCAACATGAATTTGAGTAACGGCATGTACAAGCTGGACAATTTTGTAATTAAGAAGATTTGTGATCAAGTGAGAGGGCGGGTCACTGGCCCATCTGACCTGACCACCAACCGTTGTGTGCTATTTAAAGATTAGTAGGGTCATTACCTAATTACCTGACCATTGTGGACCTGGTCTCACCCTCCTCTGTATATATTCAACTTGATTTGTATTACTCTCTCTAGTCTGTACTCACCCCTGAAGATGTGAATTACACGAAAGCGCTTGGGAACTTCGTTTTTTCTTCTTTCCTTGTGGTTATCAGCATATATATATATATATATATATATATTATATATATATATATATATATGTATATATATAATATATATATATATGTATATGTATATATATATATATATATATATATGTATATATATATATATGTATATGTATATATATATATATATATATGTATATATATATATATATATTGTAATTATATATTATACATATATGTATATATATATATATATGTATATGTATATATATATATATATATATATATATATATATATATATATATGTATATATATATATATATATATATGTATATATATATATATATATGTATATATATATATATATATATATGTATATATATATATGTATGTCGCGATGGCGGCATCTCGGGTCGCTGTCTGACTTTGTTGGAGAGGAGCTACGCCACGCTTTCTACATTCTTGCTGAGTTGCTATGTAGTCTGTTGGAGTCGCCCTCTAGTC